>JAOTAY010021354.1:0-10836 GCA_025629805.1 Erythroxylum baracoense | reverse complement strand
TCTTAATTATATAAATTTGTATGAATATTTAGTTATTTGTTAATATCCTTATTAAAAACATATGATATGAAATATTTTATTTTATTAATTTTATAAATAATTATAAATATAAAATTTAGTTATTTAATATAAAATAATGCTAAAACTATTTTACTATTAAAAAAAGATTTTCAATAGCAACAAATTTTAAAATATTTTATTTATTATATTAAAAATATGTTCCAGTTAATTTTCTTGTCCAACACTTATGTTAAAGGTGAAATCAAGGTTTTAATTTAATTTCTTAATAAGATTATGTTCCTTTGACATTGAAATCAATATTTTAGTTAATACCATATTTTCATAAAAATCAAAATATAGTGATTTTAAAATTTGTTCCTTAAAAATTTTCTTAGATAAGGTTAAATTAGTTTTACGTATCGAAACAACAATAACAACAACATCTACTATGAATCTCGCTAAAACGCGAGATAGGAACATATCTAATTTAATTAACTCATTTTTCAAAATTAGCTGGTTTGGTTGAATTAGCCAACCCAACTAGCTAATAACCAAACAGCCCAAACAACTTTTTTATAAAGTTAACAAGCTGAAATGCATTAGTCAACTAAAAAATAGTTTATCAACTCCTTACCAAACAAACTCATTGTCTTACATCTTCTTATAAGAAATTGCCTTCTATTTTGAATTCAATATTAGCAAGTGATTGGAGATTTCGTATCTTTACAAGAAATATTAACTCATAGTCTAACATCGTCTTATAAGAAACAACCTACTAATTTGAATTCAACATTAGCATGTGCTTGGAGATTTCATATCTTTGCAAGAAATATAACATTCATTTTTTAGAGTATATTAATAAAATTTTGAATTTGTAATATTATATTAAACTTTAAAAAATTACGTTAAAATATCTAATTTTTTATTTGATATGAAAATAACCTTATATTATGTTTTTTGGAATTTTTTTACTTATCACATAACTATCATATGTATACTATTTATTTAAATAATTGTTAACTATTAATTATTTTTATTAAAATTTTAAATATTAAACTTAATTTTCTTCTTCTTTGTCATCCATTTGCTTCTACTTTGGAAACCCAACCTAAGACTATCCTCTCGTCTATGAATTTTAAGCTGACACATGACTAGCAACCAATTCAAATAGTTTTTCAAGCTCAGGCGTACATCTTATGAACTATTGGTTCCAAAAGTTATATCTCAGATTCTGTCAAATAAAAAAGAAATGATATCACGTTGGAAAAAGAGCGACATTGATAATATAATGTGATAACACATGAAAGAAAGCAAAGATCCATGACATATCTGGAAAGATAATCACCTTAATAAGCTTAACAAAAGTTATCAGAAGGCCCAATGGATGGGGTTGATTAAAGATTAATCGCTCCAACAGCATTCTTGTAATCTATTCCTAGATAACAAGAAAATGCCAAAGATTTAAAAACCTGGTCATACCGACCAATTCAACCGGAAAGAATACGAATCAGCCAAGTTTTTGATTTGGTTCAAGCTTATAAATGTTAGAAAAAAAATCAGCCAGTCGATTTTCCCTCATCTATAAGTAAGAAAAACTCATAATTTTATCTTCCTCTTTGATTTCTAAATTTTTAAAGTTTATATTCAAACAAACTTAATCTTTTCGACTTACAGTTTCGTTCAACCTTGGAAATGTTTCCATCTCCATTCAAACTCTTCCTCTTTAATAACTCCTTAGATTCTTACTTTTGTTCAACCTATTCAAAAACAAATAGAGAACATATTAATGCTCAACTTGTTCTTTCTCTCTATCATCCAACATTCTCAAAGTCCACATTCTCACTGTTGAAGAATCTTTCATCACAGACTAATAGCAAGCTCAACGGTACCATGAAGAAGCTATGTTGTAGAGGGGCCATACACCATTCACCACCCCCCATCTTCGACCATCTCTCCTTCCTCCCTGCCGCCATCCTCACTCTTGTTGCCACCTTATCACTAGAGGATAGAGAGTTGTTGGCCTATCTCTTATCTTCCTCATCCTGTAACATTGTTCATAATAACACTACAGAATAACATCATCATCGCTTCTCCGCAAGTCCACTACTTATAGCTCTCCAAAGACCGTAGTTCGTAGGAAGATTGGCAATGACCATCCTCTGTTGCTCTACTGTAACTGTTTCAAGTGCTATATGAACTACTGAGTTTGATGGGACTCGTCTCCCAACTGTCACCTCACACACATTGATGCTTTTGAGGATAGCTTGTCGGCATAGAAAATAGAAAGATACTCTTGTCTAAACTTATTCTATATTTCCCTTGTTTAGCAATCAGCTGATTATATTAGTTGTTAGTTGATAGCTGATTCTATCAGCTGATTTGACTAGTGTATTGCATTAGTTGTTTGTTAGAGATATTTGGTAAAATTAGCTATTTAATATTAGCTATTTATTTGTAAAATGACTTATGAGGACATGACTTTAAAAAAATTATAAGAGTGTGAATATTATATATTTTAGTATTTCGTTGAATATTCTTATGAGAATTTAGATTTTAGATTTTTAATTCTACAAAAATTAAGTTTATAAATCTAATAGAAAACATAGAACATATAATAATAACAACAATAACAACAACAACAACAACAACAACAACAACAACAACAACAGCAACAACAACAACAACAACAACAACAACAACAACAACAGCAACAACAACAACAACAACATCAACAACAACAACAACAACAACAACAACATCAACAACAACAACAACAACAACAACAACAACAACAACAACAACAACAATAATAATAATAATAATAATAATAATAATAATAATAATAATAATAATAATAATAATAATAATCATGATATGATACATTAGTGAGTTATTTTAATTGATTACAATTAGACTATTCCAACAAAATAATTATATAAATACTTTTTACCATCGATATATTTTGATTAATTACTTGATTTAAAATTATTTGATCTCTTAATTTAAAGTGAGTAATATAATTAACTTGTGAATATTATTCAAAAATCATATAAATTTTATTGTAATATCTTTTTATTTAACCAAAGAACTATTAAATAATTAAATAATATTAGAAAAGATAAAAATAAATTTTTGAATATTAAGTAATCAAATTTTAACGCATGATCAATACAAATCAAATACTAAATTAAAATTAAAGATAAAAATATAAGTATTCTTTAATTATAAATTAAAGATTGAACATTAATATCAATTAGGTAAAAAGAAATCAGACAAGTTGCTTTAGTATTGCACATTCATTGGATGCTGTTAATTATGATACAAAATGAATCGAACTATATAAGAAAAAATAAAATAGCATTGAAATTATCAGAAACTAACAAATACGAACCATTCATCTCAACAAGGAATTTTAATTGTCCACGATAAGTTACACTCTTACTCACAGAAGTAGTTCCATCAGGATTTTGAACCCCTTCTCCATCTCACTATATTATTTTCTAATCTCACTATAGCAATGCATGATAGAAAGCTTTAAAATTTATAATAAGTTATCCTAATAGTAAAACGGTAAGCTACCTTGTGTACAAAAAAACAAAACAAAAATTATCTTAAATTTTGTAATAAGTTTTGTGACCTTTACATGTACAAGTAACAAAGCCATAATACCAATAGAAATAGAAATTCCAACTTGTGCAGATCTACTAGGTAGCTTCTAATAGTATCCTAGTGACAGTTGAATTGTGTCTCGAACGTTAGAGAACAATAAGAAGTAACAATGTTCACATTGTAGAAATAGCCAGCTCAGCAAAAAGGTTTTAGAGAACAATAAGAAGTAACAATCTTCACATTGTAGAAATAGCTAGTTGAGCAAAAAGGTCAATAGATCCATCAATGGATTGTGCAAGTGAAACAATGTGCTCAGCATTACATCATCTTAATAAGAAATGCATCTTCTAAAGCTGACTCCTTGCACTGCAGGTATCTGTTCTCCTCCACTATATTTGTTGTTAAATTAAGCAACAACGGGCTCATGGGATCATAAATAACAGATTCACGAACTCATGCAATCCACTTTGTAGCTTCCCAAACCCCAAATCTGAAAGAAGTTAGATAAAAATACCATGAGCACCCCATTCATGAAAAACAATAAAATAAAATAATATATACACACATATATATATGTATATATATGTATGTATTTATATATGTATGTATGTATATATAACTTGTCCCATATCAACAAATAACCAATAAATCCAAATTCTACCCGTAAGTATATGCGTAAGATGGCTTAGAGTAAACTTAAGCAGAAGTATCTATGGCATAAACCAATCATACACATAAAGAATACTTGCAAGTCCAAGTTGAAGGTAACTTAATTTATGGTGTCACTCTACACCTAACCCTTGAAAATACTTTAAGGGACATGCCATATGATTGTAGATATAGTTACTGTTTTAACATTGAGAACTCAACGGTGTCCTATGTCAGGCTCCAGGCACTACTTTTAATGTTAAACATCAACCTTAATTAGGGACTTCAAGTAGATAATGCAGTCTGCAGGATAAGACATGATACTGATAAAGAATAAGAAATAACCTAAAATTGATATCAAAATCAAATCTCTCTAACGGGTGCTAATGAAAGCGATAAAAAAGGCTAGTTGACCTCTTAATGAATCCAAAGATAAAAACATATATTTTAAAGCAACGACTACTCCAAAGAGGGCTTAGATTTTAAATCCGAAGATAAAAACGTATATTCAACATGCTTACCAATGCTTGCAGAAGAAGTTGTCCCATATAAGATTCTTGTTCTTAAATGAAGGATGTCTTGTTGTTGGATGATACTCCACTTTCCATTGGATAGGTCATAATCAATAACAGCATCAGGTATCTGAAAGAAATTTAGAGGCGAGGATTTGGTGAAACTCACATTCTTAAACCAAGCAAAGGTAGTATGCTCACATAGAGTAAAATGTGCAGTAGTGAAGAAACATTTTTTATAAAAGATGGACAAAAATAAAAAAATTTGTTTAAATAAAGTATTAAGGAAGTAAGTAACCTTAGACTTCTAGCCTAATCAATCTCCTTATCCTGATGGTTAGCATAATGTGATTCCTCAGATCTCTCAGACCTACTTTCAATAACATCATGTCTTCGACTTATTACCACTTGGTGCCTAAACTCTTCTTTCTCTTCATTGTTAGTATATTTAGCCTCACTTTCTTCTTTGTGATTATCAACATCTACGTCTTGTGAACTTGGTTCCCTTTCACCCTCACTTTCACCCTCACTTCCATAAAAAATTGTTTTTTAAACAAAGAGCAACCTGAATTAAGTGGTGCCTAAGCACAATCCTTGTAGAATCGATATTCACTTTTTACTATAAGTCAAGACCCATATACTTGCAATTTTGAGCATAAAACTAATAATCTGTTTTTCCATCAACAATTGCTAGCCGACCAAAAAAGAAGTAGAAAATGTATCAAAATAGAAGCCAATGTGTTACTGAGAAGAAAGAAAATTAAAAGTTACTTGCTTCATAGAAACAGGTTTTTTGTAAAAATATAAGAGTAAGGCTACGAATATCGATGACCCTTTTTAAACTTCCGTAAATAGAAAGCCTTATGCACTGAATATATTAACTTTTTTATGTTTTAAATTTTAATAAAATAATTAATAACTAATTAGATAAATAATAAATACGTGAAAGTATACACATTTGACAAGACGAGTCAAGTTAATGATATTAATAAAAAACATAATATCTGATTATTTTTATAATAAATTGAAATTTTTAAAATTTTGATTACTATTATAAACTTTTGATAAATTTATACTTTTTTATTTATTCTTTTTTATTTTTAATGTTGTGTAGTCAAAGTTGAGACTTGATAGGATGGTGTGGCGACAGTCATATTTGAGATTTGACAGGATGGTGTGGTGACATTTCATAATTGATCGTATATGCCACTTGCCATCTATCGTTCTTTTACTTATTTAAATTTGAACATGAGACATTTTCTTTAAAAAAGAATAAGAAAGATGTTTTTCTGCTCCATTGGCTTTATCACAAATTCCACCATTGAATTATTTATTTTAAATCTTAATAAATTTGCGATTTACCTTATAGTTAAAGATAAAATGATAAAATAAATATACAATGTTAGAGATTATTCCTTTCATAACTAAATACAATGAGTTACAGTAAGAAGTAAACTTTGTTTTATTGTGATGATTCCTCCCAAATACTAAGTAAACTTATGGAGACCATCACACATACATTTTGTAGTTAAGATTATAAACTTTTCTTATAAAGATGTCTATTTCAACAAAATGGGCATTTAGAGCAATACTTGTATATCTATGAAATTCTAATTGTGATTACTGTACAAGTGATCCTTTGACTTGAGGTCACCAAAGTTATCTTGTATAAGGATTACTATATTCTAACACTACTTATGACCTATTTAATCATGGGTTGTTTAATCGGTAGTAATTAGATGTAGCATAGGCTATATGGAGGTAACTGCGTGATCAAAATAAGATTCATCACCCTTAAGTAATTAGTGAGAATGTTTTGTTGTTCTCGACTAATATTGATTCGGGAAATCTTAGACCAAGGTGGAATGATGATTTGTAAATAGTTTACAAATTTCATTAATTGAATTAATGACTAATGGCAGAACTAATATGATTGGACTTAAAATAAGGTAGATATTAATTTCATACTCTATGTCTAATCGGAACATTGTATGAAGAAAGGACTGAATTATATGAAAAAATCATGCATGAAAAGATTAGTCAAAACTACTTTGACATTCCTAAATATTTAGGTGGTTATGATGCATTGCTAGATGCCAGTCTTGATTTATGATTATAAATTATTTAATTAATGAATTAAACATAAATTAAAAGGAATTTTAATTTATGTAATTCTAATTATCAATTAAAATTATAATTTATAATCATTCCCATCATATTTGGGAACCTAATGGTTCTTACATATAAAATGAGTTGAAGAGAGTAAAGTTATTTTAATCAATTGGACTTGATTGTAAAGTTTTAGTAACTTTATAGTTAAACGTGAGGTATTTGATAAATAAGATCAATATAAATATTGATCTAATTTAGGCATAACTGGTATTTAATTTACTTGGAATTATTTGTAATTTTAATTAAATTTTAATTAAAATTATAATTTAATTTCAAATAAATTACTAAAATGTCCAAAACCTATTATAAATAGGTTTAAGTTCTAATAGAGCTAACACTTCTTGTTTAACCCTCTTTGTAAGAGTTACAGAGTTCTCTCAACCCATTCTATGGATATCGTTAAAGGCCAGACATTTGTGCAGCTACGGTGGTTGAGACAGATCGATTTTGGAAACAATTTGAGGGATACGAGAAGACAAAGATCAAGCTTCAGAATAAGGTCAAATTAAGTTTCCGCTTCATTATGATTTATGTTAATCATTTTATAAAATTAAAGAGATCTTGGTTTTCTAAAAATAAAAAATACAAAAATGTTTCATAATTATTCCGTCGTGGTTAGGATCGAATCCCAACCTAGTTTTTCAATAATAGTATTAGAGTCAATTTTTAATTTTATAATTTAATTAAATTGTCTTATTGTTATTGATTTTATGGAATTGAATTTGAAATTGTTTTAAACCCTAAACAATATAAAAAGTTTAGATTAAAGCTTTTAAAATCTTAAAATACAATATAACTGTAATTAAATAATTGAAACCCAGAAAACAATGAGCCTTATAATTCATCTAGAGTTCTTAAAATAAGGTTTGTGACTGCCGAATGAGAAACCCCTAAAAGACACAACATATTATGCTATTGTGATTTCTGGTGAGGGAATAAATACATAATGTTGTTATGGGGCTTCAAATTGGTAGCTTGAAAATGTTTGTTTGTAGTTTTCTGTGTTGGTATTGCACGAGCCTTTGAGAAGGCTCGATTGGTATATTTTGTGGCTATTGTGATTGTAGATTTTGTTTGTGGATTTTGGATATAGCTAAAGGAGGATGACATTTTTGCCCCTAAGGGCAATTTTATGAATTTTCCATACAATGGATAGTTATTAATTGTAATTTAGTTTTTAAATAAATTATTAGTTAAGTTACGTAATTTGATCCAGATAAAGATAATAAAGTGGCCCAATAAATGATCTAAATCAATGGGTCGAAGTATGGGTGGAAAATGGATCCCTTTTAGTGTGGACCTGGTCTATATCGGCCTTGTGATGGGAAAACTCGATATGGAAGCTATATAAATAGGTTAAGGTCTCCTGCAGTTGCTCATATCAATTGTAAGCATAAAGAATCTATGACCTGTTAAGAGAGCTTACGTATTGAGAAAATTGTCGAAAGACCTAGCCCGCGATGATGGATTCCTGTAAAGACGGCGGTGGATTCGGGATGGTTTCAGCTTCGGAAAACTCGTTCGAAGTTTTAAAACCAAAATGAGATATTTTTCGCATTTCTTTATTTTTTCCCTTTCAAGTTCGATCTGGGGTACGTAACTAAGATATCGTTACGTATTACACGTGTTATCAGAGTGGTGGTGTGATCGGTTGGTTGAAAATGGAGATTTTTTGGTTTTTCTCTGCATAAGGTTTTCGAAGAGTTAACTTCCATTTCTTTGTTTTTTCTTGCTTTTTATTGCATGAAAGTAGTATACATATGTTTACCCTTGAGAAACGGGTTGAAAATGAGCCGGGCAAGTCAGAAAAAGGACCCAAAACTCGCCAAAAATTGCCATTTTCTGGCGAGGGATGCATCACTCTATGCCTGACGGTGAATAGTACCGTCAAGGAGCAGATGTGCACGCATTGACATGTGGCATGATTTCAAACAGACGCATGTCTGGTGTGTGTGATACATGCCCCAACGATGGTGTGTGCATCTGGCACATTTATCGTACAGACGCATGGCTAACACTAGGGTGACGTTAGCCTATATGGACAGATGTACAATACCAAAAAAAATTTAGATTTTCTGTATGGGTGACCCAGGGTGTTTTGGGTCAGTTTCCAAGTTCGGGAAATTTATGAAGTGAAATTTTCATTTTTCTAGATTTATTACATTAGTAATAAATTAAAATTTTGAATTCGATTTCGAGTGAATTTTCATGCTTTGAATATCATATGAGAGAGATACTTCAAGTTTTCATGTCTCAGATGTCATATTTAATGTTTAGGATCGCATAATAGTTAATCGAAAAAAAGGATTAAGACATTCTGAAGCCATTTTTGAGTGAATTTTTGTGCAATGAACTTATTGTAAGGGAGATGCATGAGATTCTTGTGTCTCAGGCGGTCAGTTCGATATCAAGTAATGCACGATATTCACTCTACTGAGATTTTTCTTTTACAAAAATCTTAAATGAAGTTTTCAGAGAATGTCTTTAGCACGGGTGTGTGACGAAAAGACTGTACATTCGGGTTTTTGCATTTATTGAATGTACATTGTCATATACCATATGCTCATAAAGAATGTGAGGACAACATAAAGTTGTATCCCTTATGTTAATGGACTTTCTGGAATACTGATGAGAATGTAGTCACCAAAGTGGCCTTTCAAGTCAGTATTTTGGATTGATCTATTTACATCTTAGAGGATGTCTCTGGCTTTATGTTTGGTTATCCTGCCCAAAAGTGTTGGCCTTACATAACAGTTTGAGATGATTATAAAGGCATTAGATGTAGGGAAACTATTGCTTAAATGATCTATTCACCTAAAGGTGGTAGTGTCATGGGAGTTGATGGTTTATACTCTGATTGTTTTTTACTTGGAAGTCCAATTGCATATATTATGTATATAGTCCAAAGGTATTTCATAATATGTGTGATTGGATTTTTAGGACATATATTGTTTAATGGATTTCAGTATCGTTGTTATCCTATATTTGTGTTGATCTAATTAAAGTCACTATAAAGTCACCTTTTCGGTCAATAAAATCAGCGTCATCATTGAAACCCTGACCAGTTTCAATACAAAGAAGTGGACAGAGGATGTATTGAATGTTATGGAAATAGTTGAGGTTAATGTGCCCATATAGATACATAGGCCATCTCCACCTACACCCATAAGATCAAAAGCTCATAAAGCATCTCATAAAGCTCAGGATCGGTCTGGTAGATTATGTCTGATGACCATTAAGAGATCCGTACCTAACGATCTACTTAGTGAACTTCCAGAAACAGACATAGTATAGTAATTTCTTGGAAATGTCTTCTAGAGGTACATATTCTCATCTAGTGTTGAGATAAGTGCCTTGAATAAAGAATTATTCTCCATAAGGTGTACGGGAGAAGGGGGAGTAAAGCAGTACATTCCTCTTCCTAATGTCTTCATAATTCACCAGACTCTGAATGCACTCTCTTCAGAGTTATGTAATCTGGTGATGACATATTATTCACAGGATAAGGAATGAGACTTTAATGCCTTGATTGCCCATTGCGTTGCTGAGGAGGAGAAACTCAGGCTTGTTACTCCTACAGCCCTCGAAGTAACTAAATGGAAGGCAAAGATGAAGTATGCTAAAATCAAAGGTAGAAAGACAATCTTATCCACATGCTGATACAGAGAAGATTAATTTTTCTTAAAGTTTAATTAATTTTTTGAATTAGGATTATTATTAAAAAATGAATTACTATTTTTATCCTAAAAAAATACTAAATATGTTTAATCTCACTAAAAATTATATTTGTCAAAATTTAGGTTCTCTATTTTCTCTTGTACTTTAATTGAAAATTTTTGAATAATTATTGTTAAAAACTAATTATTATTTTTATCATTAACTTGTTTAATAAATT
>JAOTAY010021353.1:0-10837 GCA_025629805.1 Erythroxylum baracoense | reverse complement strand
TTTAATCTAAACATTATCCTTAATCTTACTTTTCATTTTAATCTTATTTCCTACATGTATGCATGATATGCATGTCATTTAATGCAATCAATCAATTTAACAAAATAACAGTTAATCACATATCATTATAATTCATAGTATAACCTAATCTAAGCCTAGGAATCCTTAGAAACTATGGGCTCTGATACCAAAGATGTTGGCCCCAAGTCTCGGTTCCATATTTAGTGGCGATAAGATGCCGAAAATTGGAGTATTTTTAAAATAAATTAATTGTATAAAATTTAAATCAAAATAAAAAGAATTTAATTTCTTCGTGGGAGTATGAACAAATACAAAAAAATTAAAATAAAATAGTCTAAATAAATTTGAAATGAAAATAAATTAAGAGAAGTCATGAAGGGACCCCTTTTTATTTTAAACAATAATAAAATAAAAAATATAATGGGAAGTCAAAAATGGGGAGTAAAACAAATAAATCCTCTTATGAATTAATGAAATAAAAAAAGAAACAGAAGAGGAAAAGTCACGGGCGTGAGAAAAATTTCTCACACCTATGACAGATACTGACAAAGGGGCATAATCATGACATTCCTATAAAAATACAAAAGTTGCGATCGTAACAAATAGTGAACAGTGGCAGAAATTCGAGGTTCGTTAGTAGAAAATCAAGTTTGTCACGATTGTGCTCAAAACTTCATAACTTTCAATATAGAAATCTAAAAATTACAAACTTGATGTAGTTAGAAAGCTGAGAGAAAGATCTACAAATTTTATTTAAACCATTTTATCAAATTATGCCTAGATCAATCCAGTTTATTCCTTGAAGTTTCAGAACAATTTTTATCCCATTTTTCCCTTTTCTTTCCATCATCTGTCAATATATATATATATATCTGCTAACTATAACAAAAGACTCGAACCCAATAATTAAAATCATATATACAAAACTCCTAACTTAACCAATTTCCTTAGAAAATCTATCCAAAAGCCATCACATAATCCAAAATTTTATTCCCAACCACATTGACACTTAACAAAGGAGAAATTCTGGATATCTCCAAAAGAGAAACTCTGCAATTCTTACTGTCATTTCTCAAACAAAACAGAATTTCATTACTCAATCAATGTAGCGTTTATGCAAAGCTTCAATTACATATAAAGAGTTAAAACAGTAGCATAATAGAATATAACATGGATGCTCATGCCTAACAAGCTTATCAAACTACCAAAAATGATCCAAACTAGCTTAGTTACAAATGAAACATTTCTTGGAGATTTGCTGAAGTTTTTGCAAAGTTTACTAATCTGCTGTTTCTTTACCTAAGGAATGGAAAAATGGTGGGGTGAGCTGGGAAGTCAGTGTCTAATATGTTTATAGCTAGCGATATCAAACCACACACAAATCAAACATATATGTACATATATATATAATTACTTTAATTTCAATAGATCACAACATTCACATTCTAAATTTGAGAATTTTACATAAGCATGAATACTTCATCTCACAAATCAAATCATAAAATCAATTGATAATCAAATCATAAAACTCAATTATGCTTTAAACTTAACAATTCAAAATACAATGCACAAATGTAATGGCTCGAGACAATCCCATAGAACGAAATGGCGAAACCCAAGTTTACACTATGAACAAAATGAGTCCATCTTTTGGAGCTCATATTCCACAAACGAGCAGCTGGGAGAAGGCTTTAAGTTGACATGCATGTGATGAATGAAATGTTATCTCTCTTGCCTACATAAGCAAGGTTTCAGATGCATACATATTTCATAACATATTCATATTTTCATGCTTCTTAAATTTTCTGCTTTGCATCAATACTAAATTGCAGTTTCTTTCAAAGTACACATGATAACAAATTCAGAGGACATGTTTCCCACATTCACAATGAATAAAAGCAAGCATTTAAGTACACATACAAACAAATAAATTTTCAGCTCATCATCATAAAAATTATAAACATATTACCCACCTATTTACTTGATATTTCCAAGATCAAGTTTGTCTTTCCTCTTATTCTTACCTTCGATAATCTTGGTTCCCTAAGAACAAACATATTTTCATTTAATCATCATACACTAATAAAGCTTCCATAAGCTTAAATATTCATGAATGTGCTTAAACTTAATCTATTCTTGGTTTATCTAACTAGAAGAACTAAGATCTAGTTAAGGGTTCATAAAAATTTAAAAACATCAATCTCTTATTCCTCTTCTTTCTTCATCTTTATTTCAGCTCATAAAGACCTAAATCTCTACTTTCTTCTTCTATCAAATCAAGAAAAGAAGATAGAGGTTACCAAAAACGTAGCTGAATCTTCTTCTTCTTCTTCTTCTTCTTCTTCTTCTTATCTTCTTTCTCTTTCTTTCCTTCTTCTCCTTTTCTGTTTTAGTTTCTGCTTCTCTTCTTCTATTTCTTTCTACATTTTTCTCTCTCTGTCTTTCTTTCTTCCTCACTATACACGACTCTCCTCTCTTTTTTCTCTAGTTTCTTCTAAGTTCTTCTACAACTCTCTCTTTCTTTTTCTTTCTTAACACACATGAACACGTCTCTTTCTTTCTTATTATTTTTATTATTTTCTAGCACTTCACTCACACATCCCTTTATTTATTCTTCTCTTATTAATGTAAAACAACTCTAATCTTCCGAACTTACCCTTCCATAGTTAATCTATTGCCTTCTAACTCCTTGACTCAATTCTAACACTTCCATTTGATCCATGCAACCATATAAAATTTAAAAAATATTCATAAATAAACTCCATTAAATTCTGTTTTTACTTATGACTAAGTGCCAACAAATTTCTCATTTAATAATTCTAACTTCCAAGAAAAGTTCGGGGTCCAACAATAGGAATCTCAATAGTATGATCGCATCATGATTTCCTTCATGCTATATCATATATCATGGACTTCATTAATTTGCTTATAGATCAATATCAATTCATAAATATGAATACCAAATTAATAAAATATGCCTTTCTTTATTATTGAAAATAAATTATGTACAAAATGCACTAATGGCGATTTCCTTTAGGGCACTACTCTAATAGGTTGTTCCTTTTGCCATTTGTTCTATGTTTTGCCCCTTTTGTGGTTGCTTCTTTATATTGAGGACAATGAGCTGTCCAAGCATGGGGTGGTTACATCACATTTGCATTGTCATTTACTTATATTGGTTTTGTTTGCATTTTGTTTTATAGGATGCATGTTTTAGGCATAATAGGTTGTTAATTTTTATTGTGTTGTTTAAGCAATGGAACCACACTTGAATCATTTTGATTTGTGTTAACATAAAATTCTATAATGATAGTGGGAATGAGATTAAATGCATACGTGAACTCAAATTAGGCTACTTGGATGGAGAGTGAACCATGTGGAGTGATGAAAGTAGTTGGTTGCATAGACTTACTCAGAACTTGACACTTAAGCAATGAAGTAGTGTATAGATGCATTATGGATTTTCATTTGAGCACTTGTGAGGAATCGAGCCTTTATAACTCCATTCTATAGTCATTTCATTTCTTTGTTTGTGTGATGCTTCCTTAGGTAATTATCTTCTGAACTTGCTTTGAATCGGTTTAAATCTACTGGATGCATGCTAGATAGAAATGATTAAGGCCCTTTTTCTTTTAACCTTTAGCTTAAATGATCCACCTATCTCATTACATCCCTTGTAAACCCTGTTGTTATCCCTTTTTGTTCACTTAGTATTTTACGAATGCTTGTGATGAACCTCTAAACTTTTTTTTGACCTACTTTAACCTTATCCATATTACATCCCAAAGCAAGCCTAATCCAACCTCTACCTTTGACTGGTAAAAACAAAGCTCCTTAATGAGATTTTGTTATTGCTCTGCCCCTCTGTATGATGATAGTGCTTCCTCTGAGACATATGAATTTGATGAATCATATTTATTAGATCAAATTGTTGATTTATCTAGATTGGCACAGATCATAATGGTTGATCCTGGCACTTCTCACCAAATTAATGTTAAACTTGAGATCAGTGAAGCTGAATCTCCATCAGAGCCTATACGTCCACAACAACTAACTAGTTCTGTACCACCACCATCTAGACTAACATCTGGATCATGGTTTACTTTTGATGTTCTTCCTCTAAAAAAATGGAGAGAACATCTTTATGAATTTAATACTTGGATTGATCTCCAGATGACACAACCTGATGCTACATTAAGAGACATCTTAACTGAATTTACTTCCCATTTTATTTGTACTCTATAGGAATGGTGACAAAGTACTGATGAATATAACAAACTCACCTATGTCTAGCTTCCTTCTATTGGCTAGCTTCTTAGCATTATTCATAAGGAATTCATTGGTGATTTTCAATTGATTGATAAGCAAAGCTACTAAGACTCTTTTGAAATGAATTGATGTTCTTTGGATCATAAAAATCTACAAAAGCATTTTCAATGTATATAAGAAAAATATTATCTGTTGAAGATTCAATAATGTTACCCTTCATTATACATTCACTGCATCTCTTCCTGAGGAATTGCAATGCACTATTATAGCTTTAAGATGAGATATGAGGGATATATCGCTTGAAGAAATTTATCAGTTGATTTTAGTGACTCTTGATAAACTTTGTCATCAACACGAGCTCTTCAAAAATATGCTAAAGGGAAGCCCTCCATTAAAGAAGGCTTATAAAAAGTCTTATTTGAAGATCAAATGTAAGGAGGTGAAGGAATGTAATTGTTCTATCAAGAAATGATCTCATTATAAGTCTTCTGGTCGATTCCAACGTCGATCTCAGTAAAATCCTAATAGTTATTGGAGAACTTTTGTTCCAAGAAGAAAAAACAGGAGCATTTAATTCTTCAAAATACGTGCTCTCAATGCTTGATGTTTCATTTATGGAAAACCATGTCATTTTGCTAAACAATTCCTTAATCGCAGCAAAAGAGACCTAAATTTATTAGAATCCATTGAAGCCAAGATGCATATTCATAATGACAACAACATTAAAGACTTTATTGAAGAACAACTCAGTGAAGATGAAGAAACTAGATTTTCCATTCCTATTAATGATTCTTCTAATGATGATCTAGAACTAGATGCCTTTAACCATTTAACTGATGATGAGGATGATGCT
Organism: Erythroxylum baracoense; assembly: GCA_025629805.1. Taxonomy (NCBI): domain Eukaryota; kingdom Viridiplantae; phylum Streptophyta; class Magnoliopsida; order Malpighiales; family Erythroxylaceae; genus Erythroxylum; species Erythroxylum baracoense. The sequence goes on along the minus strand of JAOTAY010021353.1, from coordinate 5,694 downwards.
CCTTGTATGCTTCAATAACCTTGTTTCAAAATGGAACCGAGGCCTCTTGTGGTTCTTAAGCCTTATATGCATATCCAACTTTTACAGCAAGATAAATATGATCGGCCTACTAAATCTTTTGGCTATATGAAAAATGGTTCTTCTCGTAATGTCATTAAGCTTAATATCTTACCTCTTAAAGCCTGGATAACTCATCAAGAATATTTTTCTATTTTTGATGGAAAATCATTCAAAATTGGGCTTATCACAAAATGAAAAGTTGGGATAATATTTTTTTCCTAATTATGTGGTATTGACTCGACTACTCGATAGTGATCTTCCTAGCCTAGATATCCTAATTGGCATAGATGTTTACTATAAAGTATCCCATTTACAAATTCTACCTAATGGTATCAGGTATCGTCAACATTTCAATTCCTATACAGATGTTCGTAACATGTTTAAATTTACCAATGTTCCACCACAATATGAAGGCCTTCATGATCAATTCTTGACGCATTGTCCTGACAATTATGCTCAATTTAAACATCCCAGTCCCCTTTGGAAAAATGTCCAATTCTTCATTCAATTACCCTTTAAGAAGAATGAAGATATCAATACAAAAAAAGCCGCTCATCCTGGCATGAATCCTGATGATTTGAAATTAGTATAGGAGGAATGTGCAACTCTATTACAATTAGGATTGATTGAGCCAACCAAATCAAATTGGGCTTGTCAAGCTTTTTATTTAAATAAGAGAACTGAACAATGTAGAGGCAAAAGGAGGTTAGTTATTGATTATAAACCTCTTAATGCATTTCTACAAGATGAAAAATTTCTGTTACCCAAAATCAACATATAAGTCTTGTTCCTCACCGAGGCTAAAATCTTTTATTCTTTTCCAAATTTGGTCTTAAAGAAAGATTATGGCAACTGGGAATAGACCTAAAGGAAAGATACAAGATAGCTTTTTGCATCCTGAATGCTCAGTACCAACGGACTGTTATGTCTTTTGGCTTTAAGGTTGCTCCATTACTATTTTAAAGGACCATGACCAGGATTTATGAGCTCGTTTTGTATAGTACTTTGATTTATATCGATGACATTCTGCTTTATTCCAAGACCTAGGAAGCTTGTAAAGTCTCGTTACAATAGTTTTTGGAACTTACACAACATTACAAGATTATGCTCTTTGCGAAGAAAAGTCATACTGGAACAACCCACATTGAGTTTTTTTAGTATGAACTTCCATGATAGATTATATCAGCATAGTCCACATATTGCCAAAGCTCTTACATTTTCCTAATACAAATTTCAGCCCAAAACAAGTTAAACAATTCCTTGGTATAATTAATTAGGGATTTCATCCCCCTAAGTGGCTAACTATAAGAGCTGCTTATCAAAATTATTAAAAAAGAATCCACCACCACTAAACAAACCAAAGCCATTTAGTATTTAAAACAAACGATTCAAATACCACCAAATTTAAAAGATTCCTTCTAAGGCCATACACATCCTTTAGATAGACCTAAGTGACCATTATTGGGGTACTATCTTGATTGAAGAGACTGATGGGAAACTCCATTATTGTGGCCATGCTAATGGACAATTCACTGAGTTAGAAAAGTAATATAATTCCAACTACAAGGAGATTTTAACTGTGAAAAAAGGGATTGAAAATTTTAATTTCCACCTCCAATCTCATGCTTTTGTGGTGGAAATGGATAACACGTCAGTCCCTAAGATTCTTAAGCCCAATAAAAAGATTTTTCTTGACAGTCAATTCATTCATTAGAAAGATTGGTTTTGTAACTATAAATTCTCAGTCTGTTATATCAAAGGACATACTAATATCCTATCTGATTTTTTTTTCTCAACCTTGCAAGCCAATCCAACTACTCACTTTTATACTCCAGAAACCTATTCCTCTTTTTATTTTTCCTCTTATAGATTTTCCTATTTTTGCCAAGTTTAAGAAAGACTTTTCACCCATCTTTAGAACTCCCCCTTACAATCTTGAGGAAATTGCAACTCTTTTATGAAAAAGTTTGTTTTATTATCTCCATCTTTTCCTTAATCTACCTAAAATCCATCCTTATCCATACTATTTTAATACTCACACTCCATACATGATTGTCCATCCTAATATGTGGCACATTTGGTCTTTGTCTACTCTTTATGCTTGCCTCCTTGCTCTCTCTGCTCTCATGTCTACAAACATTTGGCTAATCTTACCAATTTTGATTCTCTTTTTTGGACCTTTCTTGAATGGATTCAACCTCTCATTAAATGGCACATTCAAATTGGCCAAATTCTTACCCATTTTCAACTCTAGGGTATTCCTCTTCATCAACAAACAGCTCAGTATTTTTTTCATTATCCATCGTCCTTGTAGCATGATTGATAGTGATTATGTTTACACTATCAATCACTTCCAACTTTGGAAAACATTTATTGATTGGCCTAACAACAAAGTTAATATCATGGACGATCTGTTTTATTTTCTAGATCACCTAAACCATTATCCTAAACATGGTCATCCTGCTATATGCAATTCCTTAGGACCTTACCCAAGAGATTTCACTTTACCGGAACTCATATCCCCTAGTGCTGGATTTTAAAATTCTATGGATCAATTTACATGTATGGGTTTTAGCGTCCTTGTAAGTGATTTACCTTGTCCTCTAGTTTTCAGCTCAAACGAAAATCTGAAATTGAAGAATCATCTTTAGCAAAGAAGACCAAGACATCAGGTCTACCAGCCTATTTCTAAGATGCCCAGGATTCATGACTTCCAGTTTGGATAGATACGGAAATAGAACATTTTATTAATGAAATAAAAAAGACAGATGATGACCTCTCTGATAATGATAATAGTCAAGGATCTAGTGCTTCTGCTCCAACTCCTTGAGATGCCTTCTTATCCTTAAGGAATCTTATCTCCTTTAGCAGGCATCTACACTTCCTACTAATTGTAACTTTTATTATGCTTTTTATCTTATCGTTGTACTATGTAAGGTTATTTAACTGTATAGTTATGTCATGACCCAACATAGGTACATGATCGACATGTGGGACCTAAGGATTGAAACCCTTAGATCACACATAAACCTGCTACAAACGTCAAAATAAGTTCAGAACTCAATAAAGTGGATCATAATATAGCATGCTGAAGGACCATACGATACAAAATAAAGTTACAATAATATTAACGTGCATCAGAAGATAAAAACTTACAACACGTTAAGTCCTATCACTGTAGGCACTACAGTACAAAGACAAAAGAAAACAAATGAACAGGATACATAAAAATATGTAGGTTGTAGCAGATACGCCTTCGGAGTCACTACTACGAAGTTAGTAGCAACTGACTTCAAAAAAATAGGTTGAGGACAGTCAGACCTCACTGAGTAGTCTCACACCGCCCTACGATACCCAATGCTATGCGCACAACCATGCATGAATATAAAAACATACACACATCATACTGTACATCCAATCACATCAACCAAAAAATTAATTATGGGGAAGAATTTCTGTAGGATCTTAATCTCCAAGGGTAAGCGCTTACAACACTAAACCTAGAATGACTGCGGGGAGCTAAGCATCACCAACGACCCAGTGATGCTCTTATACTTATATAGCCATATGGCTCTCTTAATCCAAAGGGACTACGGGGAGCCAAGCATCACCAATGACCCAGCCCTTACTCATGGCATCCAAAATCATAACATAAAAAATAAGGGCTTGACTGGGAACCAAGCATCAATCAGGATCAGCCCATAACATATCTCAATATCATAAAAAAATAACTCTCATAATCATAACTAGTGCGCATCTGGTCTTGAGGCATACCCATCAGGTGACACGTACTACAAATCTTTCCTTCCTCATAATCGCAATCAAACACATCATGCATATTCAATATCTCAATCATGCAATTTAACTAAACAAACATTTAATTATATAATGATCATCATGTATGTATGCAGTACCCCAACCCCAAACATATCCACTCAGATAAATATACATAGAGTTGCAATAAGCAGGTACGCGACATTTTATATACGTATTCACCATATAAAATAAGTATTAAGATATATAAATATATATGTGTGTGTGCATGCATATGAATATGGGTATGCATTTCTACATTTCTACATGTGGTCATCCATACCAACATTGAACTTTATTCCCTTGTTGGTATAAATACGGTAATCGTAAGTCGATATGAACTTACCTAATAAATGTTTTCATCCGTCTGTGCTTTACGATACGGGTCCTACTCATGATATACCTATTAAATTGGAAAGAAAATATCTTAATCAGTGCTACGTCAGAGTTATTGGGCTCAAATAACAATTTGGATATCATCTAGATTGCTAAAGTAATCCAATTATACAATTTAGCTATACTCTTATTCTCATATAAACTTTCCGTGATTTTTATTTCGCAAAATGTTGAGAATTTCAAGTTAGATCTTGAAAGAAAAATGATCAGTATAATTTTTAGAAAATTTTCTGTAACAGTAGCTAGAGGGGTCACCAAAACAATACCTTCGGTGACCGGAATATTTCTCTAGACATCGAAATATTTTTAATCTCAGAATTCAATAATTTTTATATCAAATGAAAGCTCTTAATGAGTAGAAAAACTTTCTCCAAAGTAACATCCTCAAAATCTCAATAAATTTTAACCAATTGAAGAAACACCATATGAAACCCTAACCTATTTTGTTGTCAATTAGTGGCGATCCAGGAGGCTGTAGGTGATGAGACCATAGGGCTTTTGTTCTTGACATTGAAACGAGTTGAATGGTGGTGGTGGTGACTAGCAACATCTACCAAAAGTGATAAATTGACGTTCAAAGCTTTTTGTTGGTTCTTCTCCTCAATTTTGTGATGATTCTAAAGACAATGATGGCTAAAATAAGTATGGTTGTAGCGGGCTCATTGACAGGAAGAGATTGTTATATAATACTAAAAAATTTGAGTCACCAGTAGTGAAGAAAGAGTGAAGAGAGGGAGTTCATGAATAGTGATATTTGGAGGGGTGAAAATGAAAATATAGAAAAGTAGTAGTAATAGTAGTAGTAGTAGAAGAAGAAGAAGAAGAAGATATGTATATATATAGAGGGTGTCACATTCTTCCCCCTTAAAAAAATTCGTCCTTGAATTTTACAATAATTCGTTATTGGGGAAACAAATATGGATACAACTTTCGCATCTCTCGCTCTATCTCCCAAGTAACTTTCTTTACGTTATCATTCCTCTACATCACCTTGACCATAGGAACTTGTTTTGATCGAAGCTGTCGCACTTGAGTCCACGCTATCCACTAACTCCTCTTCATAGGTCACGTTCTCGTTCACCTCTACACTCTGCAATTGTAGTACATGAGAAGAGTCTAGAATGTATTTGCGAAGCATAGAAATATAGAATACTAGATGGACTTGAGCTTTAACATCCCATTTCCATACTAAGGGTTAGAACTATAGATTTCTGTAAATGGGAAATAGTAATGGGAGATTAGAAAAATGCATTTCATACTCATGCATAATGTTAGCATACACAAACATGAATTTGAATTTTCCACATATTACAATGATTTGGTCATGCACTCATTTGACATTTTTTGGGTATAAATGATTGTTTTAATGTGATTATAATGTGAATTATGGATTATGTGTCTTAAAAATTGAGTTGGTGTGTATAA
>JAOTAY010021352.1:0-10843 GCA_025629805.1 Erythroxylum baracoense | reverse complement strand
TAACCTTTTAGCATTCATTTGATTAAAGATGAAAGAGGTGCATTTGATGGATCATCTTCCTTCTTTCATCACTAAAATTGAAATTGACATGTCATTTTAGGTTATTGGTCTTTTCATATAACCATCTTAAAACAAATAAGAAGAGTCTCATTTAATGGCTTCTTTATGTTTGATTAAAGAATGAAGTGATGCATTGGATGCTCTCGATTCCTTCTTTCTTTTCATGCATAACCGAAATTGACAAGGTGTAAGAGAAGTGTTCTTGCATTTTTTGGACTCTCTCTCCTTCCTTGCATGTGTTAGCCGAAATTTGCATGAGAGGTGTCTCATCTTTGGCTTCGTTCTTTTAAGAAAAATTTCCTCCAAATATTTCTTCTCCTTGCCCACCAGCGGATCTTGTTAACCAAGTTATCCAAGAAGAACAAGTGGTAAATCAGATTGGTTAAGGATACAACAACAAGGAGAGGATATATTGACAAAGGAAAGGATTCAAAAGCAAGGCTAAAAATGAGCGGATAGCATAGCGAGGAGTTAAAGCTGTAGCAAAAGGAGTCGGTAATATAATCTCCATCTTGTTCTTATGATAATTATTTTCCATATACCGTATCATGTATGGCTTAGCATGTTGATTTAGTTATCTTGCTTCCGCTGTGTTTTGATTTCTAAAAAGATTTTGAAATCTACCGTTTTAGTCAAATCTTGCATGCTTTATTTTCCAATCCAACACCACATACAATAATAAGTGATAGAGGCGCACATTTTTGTAACAGATCTTTTTATACTCTCCAAAAAAGATACGGAGTGCACCATCGAGTTGCTACACCTTGCCATCCACAGAATAGTGGCCAAGTGGAAGTTGTTAACCAAGAGCTAAAACGAATCCTAGAGAAGACAGTGAACAATTCTTGGAAGGATTGGACAACTACATTAGATGATGCTTTATAGGCCTATAAGACAACATTTAAAACACCCATCGGAACAACTCGTTACAGACTCATATACAGGAAAGCTTATCATTTGTCGGTCAAATTAGAACATAGAGCATACTGTGCGATTAAAGCATTAAATGTCAGCTAGAAGCAAGCCGGCAAAAAGAGACTTCTACAACTGGACGAGCTTGAAGAATTTCATTTCAATGCTTATGAGAACGACAAAATTTACAAGGAAAAAGTTAAGAAATAGAACGATGCTTGTCTCAAGCAAAAGGAATTCAAAGTAAGAGACATTGTTCTACTATATAATTCCTAGTTGAGGCTAGTTCTAGGAAAGTTAAAGTCTAGATGGAGTAGACCATTTACGGTTATTCAAGTCTTTGATCATGGAGCTCTCAAATTGGAAAATGCTAACAAGGATACTTTTAAGGTTAATGGGCATCGGTGTAAGATGTACCTTGGAGAAACCATTCCCAAAGATAAGGAAGTGATTTCCTTGTCTCTGAACAATTAAAAATGCCTTCCTAGACGAAAGGTCAAGCTAAGGACCCTAAACCAGCAAATTTAGATTTTGTTTGAAAAAGTTAAGGATAGTTAGATTAGTTTCAATAAAACGTGAGCGAGGCATGCAAACTCTCACCTCTGAAACCGTCACCACCTCCATCCCTTGAGATTTTTGTCTAACCCAAATTAATTTTTTCCCACATTAGCCTTCAGTTCTGTTTTGTATTTATGTTTGTATTTATTTTTTATTTTATTTTTATTGTTCATTTTATTTGTTCTTTGTTACTTTAATTTTTGTCTTTACCCTTTGTTTATATGTTGTGTGTACTTTCTTCTCACATTGAGGACAATATGTTGCTCATGTGTGGGGAGAGATTGTATGTTTTATTTTGAATATGATTTTGCATATTGTATGATAGTATTAGGTCACATTGTAAAGTATGTCAACGTGTTAATGGCTTAGATTGAGTGAAATTTATTTAATTTTAGACATAGTCTATTAGGTTTTGAATAATCATTAACCTATGAAATTAGTAAATTAAGGGGCCTTTGGATGAATATACAACCTAGTTAGGACTTAGTGTAAATTTAGCACCCTCTAGATTGTCACATTCATTCATAATTTGAGGTCTTCTAGGTTAAGTAGCATAACTAGCATTTTTTCATGAAAACGAATAGCCAAAAGCAACGAGGTATGTAATGATAAAAAATTTTGTTTTGTTTAATAAATCACTATTCCATTGACCTTTGGGTTATGAATAGAGCTAGTAGCCAGTTAAAAATGCGATATAGTTGAATAAATGGATTGACACGCATCACAAATGTGTGCCTTCACGTAAAAAAAGCTATAACGACATTTCAACTAAGCTATTTAATAAAATGATAGTTAAGTAATCGAATCGACATTTATCACACATGTTTGGCACTGAGTAAAAGACAATCTGGGTAAAAAAGAGTTTTCTAATAAAAACCTACCGAACTTGTAATAATCTTGAATTTTCATGAAAATGTACTTAGGAACAGTTATAAAGTCTGAGGGAACGAAAAAATATTAATGTGTGTGTAGAATTGAAAAGGGTAAATAAGTTAACCACTTAGGTCTTGATTAAGTTGTATATTTAGTTTAAGCCCCTAGACACATATTTTGTTCAATAATGGTTTGACATAATTAAATGATTGTGTTCTAGATTAAATTTACTTCATGAAGTCAGAGCCATTGCCTCATTATTGCATTATGTGTTATATGTTTTTATGTGTTTTGTTGTTTTGTTTGCTTGAGGACAAGCAAACGTTTAAGTGTAGGGATGTTGTAGTTGTGTAATTGCATATGTTTTAGGGTTGAATTTGCTATTTATTTAGTGTGAATTTGAGTGGTGTGTGTGCCTTTAGGGTGTAATCATGTTAGTTTGTTGTTTTAGTGTTTTCATGGGTTAGATTAAGTCTTGGAGCTTAAATGTTATATTTTTAAGGTGTCGTGATGCTTCTGTTAGTGTTTCAGGGTAAACGGAAAAGAACGGCTTAGATTCGAGGAGTTTCCACCCAAACCATAGGCCATGATAGTGTATGGCAGGCCACGATCGTGCACATTGGGCCACGATCGTGACAGAAAGGTTAAACAGCAGGCCATGAACATGCCCTGCGTCGGGCTGATAGAAAAACTTAATTTTTGTGAGATTTTATTGATCTTTTTGACCCCGACTTTGACCTAGAGCTTTCACAGAATAAATAGGACATGATGTGATAGCCACTAGGAGTCTTTGGAGAGCCCAGAGAGTCGCGCAAGAGAGCATCATTCCATCAATTCTGAGAAAAACCTTGAGAGAGATCAAGAGATTGAGGAAGGAGACAAAGGAAGAGAGACACGGAGATAAGTTTGACGCGAAGTGCTTCTTGAAATAGATGGTTTCTTGTAGTCGCTGCCTCTGAGATCAGTTCCGACAGTATTTCTTATTTTTATTTCGATTTTATGGATGTATGAAATTGAGATATTCAATGGAAATAGTTTTGATGAGTGTTGATTTACTGTCTATACTCACCTTTAGGTTTTTTAATTTTTGAGATTAATAAAGTTTATTTGATTGTGTTTTTTTCGATTTAATTATGATTCAAATTCTATTCTTAATAATTTGCCGATAAACTGAGAGGGTGAGCTAGGTAAAAATCATCAATTTGGGCTAATGAGATTTAGGTGAATCAACAAGTAGAGAATTGAATCAAACCTATAGAGTCGTGTAATGAGAGATCGAGCATAGATTCTTGGTAGGTTTTTGAACAACTTAGAACTAATTTAGGTTTTGGGTCAATCGCGAATCGAGATATCGCAGTTCCATTATTTAAATTAGGATCATCAATTAGGGTTAAGAATTTCAAGAGAGAGTAATCCCTAGCGTCTAGGCCTGTTGAATCGAAAATTACATAATTGGATAGATTTTCTTTAATTTCAAATTAAATCCCCCCTTCTCTCACCTGGCTATTTCTAGGTTGATTTTAGATTGTTGTGTCAGTTGCTATTTTGTGACTTTTCTGCACTTTAAATTCTCATATTTGATTATTGATTGATTTAATTTCTGTATTAGTTAATTGTTTAGAATCATTGTAGTTTAGGCCGACCTTAGATTTAGGACTGGTTAGCCTTTCTCGTGAGATCGACATCTTAAGTACTACGTGAATAACCCGTACACTTGCGAAATTTACCAAGGTTAAAAAAATAGTAAAACTTAGAGCGTATAATCTTACGAACACACTCCATTATAAAAGGTTTGCAAAAGGAATTCTTTAGGTAAATTATGATGTGGACACCTCCTTTGCAAGTCCTTATATCTCTCCCATGTCTTATAAAGTGATTCCTAATCATTCTACTGAAAGTTTGTAATCTCTTCGATTATCTTTGTGGTTTTGGTGAGGGGGAAGTATTTGTCTAAAATTGCTCGCACCAATTTCCCCCACATTGTGACATTTATAGGACTAAGAAAGTGATACCAAGCTTTGGCTCAATTCCTTAATGTAAAGGGGAAAAAGCTTCATTCTAATAGCATCTTCCGACATCTGTTGATATTGGAAGGTATCATATATCTTAAGGAAATTCATGATATGTGCATTGGGATCCTTGTTTGTCAGTCCATAAAATAACACATTCATTTGAAGCATGTTCAATAAGGCTGGTTTAATCTCAAAAGAAGCGGCTTAAACTGGTGGTTGGGTTACACCTTGATTAGTAGCATGGAATCTCAGTCTCATGAAATCCATAAGGGTTCTTAGTTAGTGTCCTTAGTTCACTCCCTGATTGAACTCTTGATGAAACTCTTCTGCCATTGGTTCCTTAATTACCTCTTCTTAGTGTTTGGCCTTTCGGATGGCTTGCTCCAAATGAGTGATGTCAAGCGCTAAGGTTTCTGTGATCTGACTTGTACTTCGAGTAACTTTTGTGTTCATGCAAGTGCATGGATACAAGAGTAGAACACACACATTATACAATAAGAACTAAACTAATCCTACACCTCCCTGGCAATGACACCAGAAACTTATTGAGTGCTGCTAAGTTTTATTCTAATTAAAACTCTTAAATACTATAAGCTCACAGGTCATGGGTCTAGAATAAGAGGTATTGATCCCACGAGGGGGGAGAACTAATCTAATTCCTAAGTTATATAAGGCTTAAAAATTAATAAAACGAAAATAAAAAGTAGAAAGAAAAGTAAACGCGAGAATATGACTGTCAAAAAATTAATTTGTAAAAATAGCATAAAATGAAATTAAAGTTGAGCAACACAAAAGTTACAATTGAAAATCAACCAAGAGAATTAATCAATTAGGAAGGAGTGGATTTATCTTATCATCAATGCTAATCTAGTCACTTATGTTTTAATATGGTGTCAGTTCTTTCTAAGACGTAGCCTAGTTTCTCCGACTTGAGAACTATTCTCAGGTTCCTATGCCAATCTAAAAAGTTCGGTCCAGTCAACTTATTCCCTTACAAAAGTGAGCGTAGGTTAACACTAGTGGTCATGGTGTCGATTCTTGCAACCTAATGTCAAAGAGAGAAAAGGTGTTAGAATTTACGTAAATGCATGTCAATTAGGACTTTACTAACACGCATTGTGGCTCCCACTATTTTCTTGCAAAGCCATAACCCTCAATATGAATATGAGAGAACTTATATAAAAGTTCTCCTAGTGGGTCGATATCCAATATACCTAGGAATGACCTTGGGTTTGCCCAATAAGCCACCCTAGGTCAATCGATAGGTATAGATCATACCAATTGCATTTATAATGTAACTATCGAATATAGTGCTATCAACTGTTGATGTTTGCATACATATTGGGTTATTAACTCTTGATGAATGTACACTACCCAACTTCACCTCTGTCTATTTTAACCTTGGGTTTGCCCAAGAAATCAATACTTCTAGTTAAAACTGACCTATTAGTCCGAAAACCCTATTTCAATAGCTCGAACATATTCATGTAGAGTGGGCTTAAGTTTGTCCATCAACCCTAACTCTAAAAGAACACTGATTCTCTCCATATTAATGAAAGGCATTAGTTTTAATATTTTAAGTGAGGGGTTTCTACTTAGGCCTCATCTGACTAAGATGGTCTTGTATATATCATATATATATATATATATATATATATAGTTACTATAACTATATGGCATGGTACGGACACCCCAATCATATTGGGCTTAAGTCCATAACCATCCATCATGCAAGCCCACTCATACTCCTAACATGCAACCTCTAATGCATAAAATTAAATACATCAAAATCCGTTGTCACAAGTTATGGATCCCACATTTTGGAAGTTGATTCAACTCTTAAATCGAATTTCTTCCTAAGTGTTATCTTGGCTAAATTTTATCTTGTATGTTATTTCGATTTAGAATTTAATATTAATCAAATTAAATTAAACTCTTAATTAAAAAAATTAATTAACCTTAAAATTGATTATTTGAAGTCAAATTTAAATATTTTAATTTTGTTTCACATGCTAATTTCTAATCTTACTAGAAAATAATGCTTTATTTAAATTAATTCAAAATTAATTTCCAAGATTTTCCAAAATTTCTAAAACTTCAAATCATCATTCCATGCATCTCCAAGTTGTTTCAAGTTCATCAAAATAATTTTGGAGTCACCCAAAACTTATCAAGATAACCGAAACACCATTAAGATGATAAAAATGACAAATTTGACATCTACAATTTTTTCGAGAAATCATAATTTCAACAAAAATATTTTGGCATGCTTCATTTATCAAAATAACATATTTTTATGACATAAAAATTTTTGTTAATATTCTGGAACCAAAACATAAACATACAAAATTATCAAACAAAACAAATCCATCAATTTCTTTAAAACCAACCAGATCTTATTACTGTTTGAAAAAGTTATTTAAAAATTGTAATAAATTATGGAAAAATCCCAGAGGTGTGAAATCATTCTAAATATGTTTACATAAAATTTCTAAAATCAAATCCATGAAAAAATAAACCTCATCAGTTTAGCCACCAACAAAATATGTTCAATAGAAAACAATTTTCTAACATATTGTTAGAAATTCGATAATAAATATTTCAATCACATTGAAATCAGTTTTTACTAAAACCATCTAGTAACATGTCATGAGCAGATCAGTGAATGAAAATCGTGAAAAATCATAATTTAACATAGAATTTTCTAAGAACAGACCCACAACTGTCACAGCCATGCAATCCTATTGCACATGTAATAGAAACTACATCTAATAGGCACACGATGGCTCTGATACCATTGTTAAGTTTCAATTATGCATCATATATCAGAAAGTACACAATAGAAAATAAAACAAAACCTAGAAAATACAGAATCAAACATGTGCCATTAGATGTAGTAAAAAAAGAACTTAAGATGGGTACCATACTAACTCCTTCCTTCTTCATTATCTTAACCTCTTCGGGTTGTCGTAAACCACAACAACCAAAGGACATTGCTAATGATATCCACATAAAGAGAAAAGCCTGAAACCTCTTAGGAAGAATAGTTAGAACACATACAAAGTGCTAGCTTTGATGTTTGTTCTTGAGAGAATAGTTTAGAGAATAGTGTGTGTAAGATCAACTCTTCACATTTCTCACCAGTTTTCTTACAATACTATACCCAAAAATGACTGACTTTCTACCAAATTTTAGCCTCATCCAACCCTCATCATGAATGAAGAAATAATGGGAATTAAGTGGCCATGAATGCCACTTAATTTGGCTTGAAACGTTTGCTGGAAATCTAGAAACTTTCTAGGCTGGTAGCCATGCAACACTTGCTTTCTTTCATTCCTTTGCAAAGTTTCTTACCACAATCATAGCACGTTACAATCGTGAAACATTATCTCATATCTTGGATCACTGTTCAAACCCATTTTACTCATTCTTCGCATCTTTAATGCGTGTGACCCATTATGTTCCCGATTATGTTGGCCACTTAAATTAACACTAAATTCCAACAAGTCATGAGTTGTATCTAGCAACACATCATAACCCCCAATTGACTGAAAAGTCAGTAGTTTGACTACAAACCCTTCTATAGACAATGTTCCTTTGCAATTCGTCCTTTCGCCATTTATACCCCACTTGGTTCAAAGCATGGTTAAAGTGTTAACTTTCACTAGACTGACTACATCACATCTAGCCCAAGTGACGTTAGTTCTTATCCCCAAGGCTCATTACTCAATTGGATATGTCACTGGAGACTATCATCTCCTCCTATCAGGAGTGGTGAATCTTTTATTAACTACTCAATTACCTTCGAATACCTCAAGGTATACCCAATCACCACCCTATAAGCAACCTCTAAGAGACAACATGGAATGGAGTCAAAGTACAGGATCAGTATTCAAGATACCCTTAAGCACCTCAAGTCTAAGGATATTTGCACCGTTGCTATAATGAGACTATCATTGACACTAAAATAGATTATCCATATAATAGTCTTGTGGCAGGTCAGCCAATGTACTTACTACTCTTAGTAAGAATCCACATGTTAACTCTAAACAACTTATACTTACAGCTTATAAGATCCACTGCTTGATCCAATCAAGGTGTACAACATGTGCTAGTTTGCCTGGATTAATAATGTCCCGTCTTATTAATCCTATGACTAAGTGATAACTGTAAATTGCATCATATTTTAGGGCATAGTTTGATATGTGTTTAGCCATTAATTTGATCATTTAGTATGTGTTTAGGATAGAATTGTGTTAGTTTGTTAATTATTTGTGTTTTAAGTATTTTAAGGGTTAGTACAAGCTTTTGAGCTTAAATTTTATGTTTTTGAGGTATTTTGATGTGTTTTAGGTCAATATCAAAGAATGGAGGAGTTTCGGAAGACATTCGGGCCAAAACAATTGTTGCCGCGATCGTGACAGAAGCTCCAAGAATGGCATGCCACAATCGTGACAAAAGGCTCAGATGTGAGCCACGATCGTGGCCTACATTGTAGCACCCCACCCTTATCTGACACGTGTTCGTACGCCCTTCGAACATACACACACATACCCGACAGAAATGATGTGCTAACTATTACACTTTCACTACATAGCATGGCATCATAGCTACATCGTAATTATCACAAAGTTTAAAAACCCAAAAATTTCTTCATATCATTTCATAAACCATATTTACAATGTAGCATTACAACCATCATCCATGTTTGTACAATATCAGCCTATCAAAGTCACAGCTCTATCTACAAAGTATGTTACATACGTGAGATATTAAACAAAAGTTTAACTAATCCTTTAGTCCCAGCTGACCAAATTTTGAGCCATGTCCTCTTTCCAATAGCTGTGCAAAATCTCTTCTAAGCATTCTTAGAAGCTAGGTTGTCACTTTCTCGAACCTGAAAATATCAACGTTACAATTTGGTTGATTTTTGCAAACTTAGTTGAATAACCATCCTCGATGGTTCACTCTTGTCATGCAACACACAATTTATGTCATTATATAATTCACATCATCTCAATTTTCATCATGTAATATTAAGAAACTCTTTGTTCACAAAGAACATATGTCAGAATCCATACAATTCATCATTCCATTGCAATTATGCAGATTACAATCGTCGATAATCAATCACACATATCATACAATAAAAGTTCTCAAAACATTGCAATCATTCAATTAATTCATATCATATGTATGTGCAATGCTTATGAGACTCAACTTCATTTAATTATGTTGTTGTGACCAAGTGCTTTTTCACTATCCCGTATCTATTGTGAATACCGGGCTCTATCATACTGTCCCTTATTCGGTGAGGATATAGGGCTCTTTATACACATTGAGCCATAAGCTCTTACCACAGATGTCTGAGCTTTAAGCTTTTTTTCACTAGCGACTTCGGTCACAACTGCCTTTATATTTCACACATTCATGTAATGAAATGCACCATGCATATTCATTTTGTCACATTTGCATTCTTTCTCATTCATATTTCTCATCGGACTTTTACTCAAGCATTCAACATAATAGTTGAGAATTATTTAGTCAATCACATTCACATTCAAATAGCACTTCCAATGTTCTATTTATGCATCAAAATGCCTCAGACATTGAATGTCCAAAATTTAGTTTATACACATCATATTAATTCAGTACACAATTTAACAAACAATCAAGGTGAGACCATCTTAGGTTACTCACTGTTGCTCCTTTTATCTTATTGCCTTGAAGTCCCAGTAATGTCTAGAAGCGATCGCTCAATATGTTCTTCTATAAAATGCAATCATATACAAAATTGACACATTCAGATAAATAGTCAACCACAAGCACATTCATGAATGTATCACTTATTATGCATGTTCAATGACAACTTTTCGGCCTGTGTGTGATTGCGACTTTTCTTCTTCTCTATCAATTTTCAGCAGAGTTGCGATCGTGCAGATGAATGATCGCGACTTCTGTGTTTTCCTTCCTTTTTTCTAGCCATTTTTGACCTAGAAAAGAAGTTTTTAGGCAACACTTTCTTCTAATAAAATGTTCCTCTATATCTTACGTTTCTTATGACATCAAATTCATACATTTTGGTTTAGTATTGTATAAAGTATAATCAAAATACTCCATGCTGTTTCTCATACCTCGACAAAACACAATTCTCAACTTCAAGCCAAATTTTAAGACTCTTAAGGATGGATTTCAAATTCGATTCCTTCATTAAAAATGTATCCATATGTCTCTAGTTTACTCTAGGTCAAAACTCATCCAATTTGGATATTCGAAGTCCAAGTTATGGCCAAAATACAGATATATGTTTAGTAAAACACTGCATATAAGATACTCCAGCATAATTCATTGCCAAAGTTCTATTACTTCTCTATCATTTCTCTATCCTTTCACGTTGATGATTCAGTTATACCTCAATTTTCAGTTCA
>JAOTAY010021351.1:0-10845 GCA_025629805.1 Erythroxylum baracoense | reverse complement strand
CTATTCACAACTGCATGAGCATGAGGTGTGGTAATTTACCACACCTGGACCCGTTTCTCTGGTCCGACCCGTTCTCTAGAAACGGGATGTTACACTTATAATTTTTCCCTAGTATTAAAAAGAAAAAATTAAACATAATGAAATTTCATGTGTAATATAACTTCTATTATTGGTCGAAGCAATTTCTATCTATTCTTGAGTCAATACATTGTGCTTTGTTACACCAAATTTGATTTGGAACTTGACTAACTTCTTCCCCAACTGACGGTACAACAAGAAGGTGAAAAAAGAAGATGCATTGTGATAATTGAAAAAAGCTAACACACGTAAGAGGGGGTGAATTATGTGTATAAAATTTTTCTCAAGTTCTTTCAATTCATATAATAAATAGATCCTAGTTAAAAAAAATAATAGGAGCTTATCAGACGACAAAACCTTTTTAAACGACGGGAGCTTATTGGGAAATAGGAGTCTTTTATGGAATAGGAACCTGCTTAAATGAAAGGAGCCTACTGAATGATACATTCTGTTAAAACAATTTAAAAATAGAAGGCACTTGTTAAAACTTAAAGGAACCTCTTTCAAGTTGAAAACAGAGGGAGTCTTTTATAAAGGTGAAGGAGCCTCTGTTTTAAAACAATACACATAAAATATGAATACAGAAATTTAAAAGTTAAAGAGAGAAAGAAAAAAGACACAAATGATTTATATTGGTTTGGCTTATAACCTAAGCCTACGTCTACTCCCCAAGTATCCAACTTGAGTGTTTCACTATAAAAATCGAGTATTAAATTTACTAAGCCTCTCCAAGCTCACAAATAGATATTTTTCAAGGTTCTTCAACCTTTCACACTCGAAGCATAGGACCCTGATTTTTTTTGCTAAATTACTTATTATTTGCTTAATTATTTATTTATGTTGCTTGTTGGGTTAATTATTTATTTTTAGAATTGGGTCATAAATTTAGTGGGCCTAAGTAGATATTAGAATTTTTAATGGGCATGTTAAAATTAAATTAGAGTATGGTATTGAGAAGATTAAAGGACTTAGTAGATGGATTAAATGAAAGGAGGGGCAAAATTAGGAAGGACAAGTTAAATGAAGGATAAATTTGGAAGACCAGGACAAAAAGTGGTCTTGAATAAGAGAGAAAGGAGAGAGTCGTGAGAAGAGAGAAAAAAATGTGAAGGAAGAAAAGAAAATAGAAGGAAAAATCGTGAAAGCTAAGAGAAAGAAGAAGAAGAAAAAGATTTGGGCTAGTTTAAGGTAATTTTCTTCATCTTTCTTCTTGTTTTGTTAGAAAATCAAAACGGATCAGAGAAGAGAATGGGTTTTTGTGTTGGGAATGAATGTGGAAGAAGATGGTTTAAGGGAACCCATTTGATCTCAGGGTTTCTAAGTTAGGTTTTGGGTTTCCTAACCTAGATGAACTATGAGCAGGTTAAGTTTGAGCTTGATTTGTGTTAATTTCATTTTATTATAACTATGAAAATGTGGGGGATTTCCATTTGAATTGGAATTGAATGAGAAATTTTTGGTTTTGTTAGAAAATCAAGAACAACCTACCCAAGAGCAAGAGGAGGGCACAATTGAGTTTGGATTTTCAAGAGTTATAAGGTGGGTAAAATATTTATGGTTATTATGTAAATGGGCAATGTGCCTATGTGTGTGTGTTTATGCTTAAATTTCTAAATTGTGAAATTGCTGTGATGTGGAAAATGCATTATGATGTGTTTTATGTTATGTATGACATTTTGATGTAGTTAAATTGTGAGTATGATCATGTTATGCCATTGAATTGTGTCATGACATTTTGATTTAAATGGAAAGAAGAAAAGCACGAGAATATGAAATTGTGATTGATTGAATTGAGCATGAAAAATTGATTGTGTTTAGGCAAGAGTGGAACCGTTTCGTAGACATGTGCACGTCGACATAAAGCCTTCTTCCGATTGCCCGCTTGTGGCATACGAGATCCGAAAAGTGGACTCGTTTTGTTCACAGAATAAACTTCAGATTCTCTGTTTTGTTCCACGGAACCCTTGAGCCATTTGTTCGTGCATTTGCATTTTTATGTGTTAAGTTTTGATGAAATTGTGTATTATGCTTTGATGTTAAATCACATCCAATATGTTTGATGTGATGATGTATTGAGTTATGAGTTATGAATGTTGAACTTCCATTGTTAGGTTAAGATAAGATGAGTATGCTTATATGATTAGATGCATGTATGTTTGATTGTGTGACTCATCGCCAATGACTATAAATATATTAGTCATTGAGCTGTGTAGCTCAATCCAATATTTTTCCCACTCCTTAGGTGCAGAACGAGAGGATTAGCGATCCTTGCAAGACATTCGGAACTCCAAGATAGCTAGAAATATTTTGTACTAAGCTAGTCACTATTTTTGGATAGCTTTATAGGCATATCAAACATGAGCATCCTTTTGTATTTTGTTTTAAGTTGATGTGTATGTTGATATGTAAGTAAAGCTAGTTCAAACATTCACTTTGTTTAGAAATGAGAATGAGAAATTGAGAAGTTCCTTTTTATATGATTATGTTATTTTAAAGGTTGGGTATAATGGAATGTGTGTGTGCATATTCTTCCTTGTTAAGATTGCAAATTGTTGTTAGTATTAGAATAGCATGTTAGAGTTGGAAGGATTGCAAGTGATAAATCATTAAGGTGAGATTTAAAAGTACTTAGTAGTTGGATTTGATATAAAGAGATATTGCATTTTGTAAGCTTCCATAGGTGGAGAGATAGTGTTCTGAACTCAAAGGAAAAACTGCATCGATCTAGGTAAATTTAGCTCAAGTTGTCTTCATGAAAGTTGTAGCTTAACATTTTAGCTTTCCAACGGTATAAAGTATGTGATTTTTGGATATCGGAGTTGAGAGTTATGACCATTACAAGTTAGGATGTCGCAAAGGATGTATATACGGAACAACTATAGAGATTGAAGTGATATGGAACTAGAAGAGGTGGATTTGAGGAAATTATGAGTAAAAGGGATCTTAGAATGGAGTTAGGATCCATTGGAGGGGTCTTGGAGGGTGAAAATTTTCATTACACCCAAAGGTTACATGGTTAGGCCGTGTATATTCACACTGGCCGTGTATTCCTGATGCAGAAAAATTTCCAAACCTGAAGGTTACACGGTCTGCCAGTGTTATTTCACACGGCCTATGTTTTAACTCTCAAAATGACAAAATCTCATTTTCATTTCTTCACAAAAGTTGTAGATCCAAAATTCCTCGTTGAAACCATCTAAAGAATACCTTAATCTGATATCCCTATTGAAAGTTATGCTAACTGTTTCGAGATAGGTACAACGTGATTGAGGACATAAGCATGGTTGATTCTTTTGGCTATAACTTCATAACTCGACCTCAAAATTAAGTGATTCTTAAAGTGATAGATTCCTGACACATTTTTCTACCTTTCCACAAAATGTAGACTTTTGTGATGATTCGAAGATGATTGATGGAAGGAAAAATGAGGGATCGGTTGGAAGGACATAATTAGGTTATGAACATACTTTGGATTTTTGTTTGGGTATATCTTGAGCTATAGAGCTCCGAATGAGATGGTTCTTATTTCAAGATAAAATAGAGACATAGAGCTACAATTGTCTTGAAGAAGTCAAATTGTGATGACGGTGTTTGGTTGGTGTGAGCAACCCACCCTTGTGAGATGACGGCAAAGTGAGGATTCATTAGAATAACCCTACAAGGAAACCCGCTCACACTTTTCGCCTTCGGAACGATAGTTGGGCTCTAGGAATGGGGTCCAACACAAGCTGTTGGAATCAATTTTAGATTTACCTATTTATACACTTCTCCTCAAAATAAACATCCAGAGAGAAAGCACAAACACATAGTGGAAACAAGTCTGACCTGATTAGTGCAAGCAAGAATGACATTTATTTACTGGGTTGGTGCTTTTCAAGTTGCCGTATATTTGATTAATAGATTTCCCACACTTGTTTTGGAAGGCGTGTCACCTCCGTTTAGATTATTTATAATAGAACCAAATTATAAGATTATATAACCTTTTGGATGCGCTTGCTACCCGTGCTTAAAACCATACAATGATCACAAGTTTCAATTTCATAGTTAACGATGTGTCTACCTTGGGATTGCATCTCAACAGAAAGGCCATAAATGCTTGAGTGCCTCTGGAAAACTTTTTGTATCATGACATGTTGTATTTTATCCTTCTTTGTTTCCTTTTGCCACAGGATTTCTGAATCGTTGAGTCGAATCGTATGAAACAGATAGTGCCACTCATGATTCACCCCTCTAACTTGTCTGTACATTCTGCTTCGCCTCAAGGACAAGAAGTGACTGCTTTTGATGCTTCACCTGCTTATTTTGGTGCTTCACTTGGGAATAATTTTTTGCCTTGGGATGTTTCTCTTATTATTGATCCAACAGATTTTTCTTCAACAAACAGTCCCGATGATTATTCCCCTTCAGACGCCTAAGTGTCTCCATCAGACCAACTAAATAAACACTAATAATAACAAGGGCAAAAGATGACATTTTAAAGCCCAAATATCCCTTCATTGGGCTTCTTCATTTAGAAGATCCAGCTTCTTTGTCACCAGTATTTGAACCTGTTTCAGTAAAAGATGCACTTGTGTCTTCTCACTGGCGGCAGGCGATGAAAGATGAATTCAATGCCTTACAACGAAACAGAACATGGATTTTGGTTCCATACAATGGTACTCAGCAACTAGTTGACTATAAATGGGTGTTTAAAACTAACTTTAAAACTGATGGATTTACTCTTAATCACAAAGCTTGGTTGGTTGTGAAGGGTTTTCAACAGGCTGTTGGAGTTGATTATGGTGAAACGTTTAGTCTTGTGGTCAAACCTACAACTATCCATGTTGTGCTAAAAATTGATGTTATCTTTAAGTGGGAAATACGGCAGCTTGATGTGAATAACGCATTTCTTAATGGTTTTCTATGAGAAAATGTCTAAATGTGACAACCCGAAGGATTTCTTGATCAACGATGACCTAATCATATATGTAAGTTAGTTAAAGCTATTTATGGTTTAAAGCAGGCACCTCGAGCCTGGTTTGATCGCCTGCATCTCACCTTACTGCAATGGGGCTTTAAAAATGCCAAGAGTGATATCTCTCTATTTTTGCTTCAAACGAGTAATATTATTATGTTTGTATTGATTTATGTTGATGACATTCTGATCACTAGAAATAATTTTGCATATTTGAAATCCTGTGTACAAAGACTGAATGCATTATTCTTTCTTAAGGATTTAGGACCACTATATTACTTTCTTGGACTTGAAATTTATAGAGATAGTTCAGGTATATACCTGAATCAAGGAAAGTATATTCTCGACTTGTAAAAGAAATTTAACATGCTGGATTATGCTCCCGTGCCTACTCCAATAGTTACTGGTCGACAATTTTCATAGACTGATGGAGAACTTATGTTAGATCCTACTCTGTATCATCGAGCTATAGGTTCTCTTCAATACTTAACAACTACTCATCTAGATATTGCATTCTCTATAAATAAACTTAGTTAATTTTTGTCTCAGCCAACCACCCATTTTCAAGATGTTAAACGTACTCTATGTTATCTCAAAGGCACCTATAGTTATAGACTTCATCTAAAACCATTTTCTTCACTTCAGTTGATGGCCTATACAGATGCAGACTGGGCTACAGATGTAGATGATCAAAAATCAATGGCAAGATTATATATGTATCTTAAAGGTACATTAGTGTCGTGGTCTTCACGGAAGTAACGAGTAGTCTCTTGGTCAAGTATAGAATTCGAATATAGGGCACTAAATGATGAAGCTACTGTAGTTAAATGGTTAAGTTCATTGTTATTTAAGCTTGGTTTTTTCCTCAGACGACCTCTATAATATGGTGTGATAATCTAAGTGCAGGAGCACTAGCTGCCAATCTGTTCAGCATGCTCGCAGTAAACGTATAGAGATTAATGTTCATTTTATTTAAGATTTAGTATTGTCTAGATGCATTGATGTCAGATATGTTCCTTCATCTCATCAAGTAGCTTATTGTTTAACCAAATCCTTGACTCACTCCCAATTTCTACTCTTAAGGAACAAACTCGGGCTGTCCATCACACCCTCTTGTTTGAGGGAATGTTAGAGCATAACATATTGTATTATTTATATAATCATATACAGTTGTAATATTTTGTATCCTCTTCTCTTTCTTCATACGTGTATTGCTCTCACAGGTTCTGCTAGGGTCTCCCTCATTCTGTTATGATTCTTTTGTCCTATTGTATTGTATTCTGTCATATATATAATAAGAGAGCCTGAGCACAGTGGGTGTGCCTCAGAATATTCATTCATTACTCTAGCTTTTCTATCTTTTACATATCACTGAATCTCAGCAAACCAAAAGCTTACAGTCGCCAACTTTTATATGTTAGGGCAAGCTTTACAATACTTTCAGTGGATGCACTCCACTTCTTAACCCTCGACTTGGGAGGCTTTCATTCATCAACTAAATCTTCAGTTTAGGCTAACCATGAGACACTGTTATTTAAGCTTTGGGAACAAACTACTATCTCTGAGTTCCTCCCTAAATTTGAAGCAATTTCAAATCTTATCACTAAAATAAGCCAATTAAATTTGCTTAATGACTTCATTTTCAGTGTTTGAGAGGACATTTAACACGAGCTTCATCTGTTTAAGCCTTAGTCTTCTTCTATAAAGTCGTGGGTATCGTAAAGTTGCTCGAGAATAAATGCAAAATCATTAGGTTTACTAGTTCCCCCTTTTACAAGCCCTAAATCACTACTCCCACCTAGACTTTAAACCCTACTAGTCCACCAAATCTAGTTGTTGAAAATTGATTCAAATTTCAATTTATTTGTTTTTATTTATTCATATTTTTCAAGATTCTATAGCTGCTATTTTTTTGTTCAAGTTTGTTCCTAATATCTTTCACATGGGGTCGAGAGAAAATGGTGAATTTGTTTCTATATTGTTGTTGTAAATGCCTATTTAAAGGTTAGTTGATTCAATAAAGAATTGTACTAGCATAATTCATTAATTATAGTGTCAGTCCATTACTTGTTTCTAGTAGTACATATTTCTTTCTCTTTTTTGTTCTATTTACCTTGCATTTTAGCATTATGGTATCAGAGTCAAGTTGAATGGTCACCAACAACAGAACAGTAAGTGTGACTCAGCCATAGATCCCTATTTTTAAAGGGAAAATTTATATGTTCTGGAGTATCAAGATGAAGACCCTATTCAAATCCAAGATCTTTAAGAGCTGGTTGAAAATGGATACCTAGAAACTGATGACAAGGATAAGCTATGAGAGAATAAAAAGGACTCCAAAGCACTATTTTTGATACAATAAGTAGTAGACAAGAGTATTTTCTCTCGAATTGCAATAGTGAATTCAAAAAAGTAGCTTGGCATGTATTGAAAATAGACTATCAAGGTTATTCAAAGGTACTAGTCATTAAACTTAAAACCCTTATACGTGAATTTGAAAATTTGCAAATGATACATGGGGAATTTGTGCAAGATTTTCTATCTAAAGTCTTAAATATTGTTAATCAAATGAGAACTTTGGTGAGCAATGTCTTAATATAATAATTGTGGCTAGAGTATTAAGGAGTTTAACTCCAAAGTTTGACCATGTAGTGGCTACAATAGAGGAATCTAAGGATTTATTTGTTTTGTCATTTAATGAACTAATGGGTCCTTTGCAAGCACATAAGGCAAGAATGAACAGATCAGTAGAGCAGGGTTAAGAAAAAAAATTTAGCGAAAGGAGAGGCCTCTTTTCAAATAGAAACATTACTAACATCTGGGTATAGAGCCATAGTAGAGGAGGATATCGAGGCTAAGATGGTTGTGGATGAGGACAAAGGTAGTCCATCCAATGTTATAATTGCAAACGCTTTGGTCATATGGTAGCAAATTGTTGGGAAATGGGAAGTAGGCAAACTATGCTAAGTAAGAACTAGAAGAGGATGAGTTGAGGCTGTTTATGGAAAAGATTGATAATATGCATATCTCTAACAACATTTAGTTCAGTGATAGTGGTTGTTCGAGTCATATGATAGGAGAACGATCATTGTTTAAAAAACTTGATGAGTCATACAAATTTATAGTTAGACTTGGAGATGATAACAAGATGCAAGTTAAGGGAAAAGGAATTATGGAAGTTAGCAGCAACCATGGTAATGAAAAACTTCCTTATAATGTTTACTTTGTCCCTAGTTTATCGCAAAACCTTTTGAGTGTGGGACAGTTGCTTGATGCTAGTTTTTTGGTTTTGTTTGATGATGCAAAATGTGTGATTAGACATAAAAATTCAGGTTAAGTAGTAGCTGAGCTGCCTATGATATATGACAAGTTGTTTCCACTTGATTTGTCTAAAATTACAAATTATACACTTGTAGTAAAAGAAACAGATGAGTCAAGATCATGGCATTTAAGATATAGGCACTTGCATGAAAAAGGGTTTAAATTACTCTTTCAAAAGGAAATGGTGCATAGGTTGCCTAAGATTGAATCCTTGAGTTTGTGTGAATGTTACATTTATGGAAAACAAAGTAAAAGATCATTTTCTGCAGGAAAGTTTTGGAGGTCATCTTATTGCTTAGAGCTTATACACGTTGACTTGTATGGTCCTGTGAAAACTGAATCCCTTAGTAATAGTCAATATTTCTTACTGTTCACAGATGATTTTGGTTGTATAAGTTGGGTTTACTTCCTACAAGCCAAATTTGAAACATTTGAGATGCTCAAGAAGTTCAAGGAACTTGTTGAGAAGAAAAGTGGAAATCAGTTAAAGATTTTACGTACTGACAGAGGTAGTAAATTTTTGTCGCATGATTTTAATCTATTTTGTAAAGAGTAGGGTATACATAGGGAGTTCATAGCACCATACACAAAAAAAATGGTGTAGTAGAACGTAAGAACTGTATAGTAGTAAAGATGGAAAAGAGCATGCTACAAGCTAAGAATCTTCCTAATCAATTTTGGGGAGAAGTTGTTGCTATAGCTGTATATCTGCTGAATTTATCACCAAAAAAAGTTATGATGGATCAGACTCTATATGAAGCTTGTTCTGGTAGGAAGCCCTTGATAAGCCATTTGAGGATTTTTGATTGCATTGCTACACCTTAATTGATTCTCAAAAACACAACAAACTTAATGAGAAGTCTGTCAAATGTATTTTTATTGGCTATGGCTCTAATTCCAAAGCATACAAGTTATATAATCCTATTAATTGTAAAGTAATCATTAGTAGGAATGTTGTCTTTGATGAAGAAGCACATGTTAGACTTGGCATTAAAATGAAGAAAGTGTACAACTTAAGGATGATGAGGCACTAACAACCACAACTCAATAGTAACAAGCTTCACTAAACTCTTTTACTTTGTCTTATCCAACATCACCTGATTTAACATCATCTGATGAGATGCCTCTAAGAAACTTCAGATCATTGAGAGAAATCTATGCAACCATACAAGCTATGTTTGTCACTGGTCCAACTACATTTGAAGAAGCAATACAGAAAGAATAATGGAGTAATGCAACGAAGGAAGAGCTTGCAACATTTAAAGAAACAAAACATGGAACTTATGGATCTTCTTGAAGGCAAGAAGGCCATAGGAGTAAAATGGGTTTTTAAGACAAGATACCATACAAATGGTACTGTAGAAAAGCATAAAGTTTGCCTTGTAGCAAAAAGGTATTCACAACAGCAATGAGTGGATTATGATGAGACATTCTCTCTTGTTGCTTGCTTTGAGGCAGTAAGAACTATCGTCGCAACTCGAGTAAATTGGCATATTTATCAATTTGATGTAAAATTTGCATTTTTAAATGGAGAATTAGAAGAAGAGGTCTATGTTGCATAACTAGAAGGATTTGTTATTCCTGGAAAAGAAAAACAAGTATACAAGTTGAAGAAAGCGCTTTATGGCTTAAAGCAAGCTCCGTGGGCATGGTATGGAAGAATTGACTCATATTTTCTACAAAATGGCCTTAAGAGAAGTAAGAATGAACCTACATTACACATAAAAAGGCAAGGTAATGATCATCTTCTTTTCTGTCTATATGTTGATGACATGATATATATGGGATCTTCTACTTCTCTCATTAATGAGTTTCAAATATGCATGAAGAAAGAGTTTGAAATGATAGACATAGGTTTGTACATTATTTTCTTGGCATAGAAGTGAATTAGGTTGATGATGGAGTGTTTATCTCTCAAAGGAAGTATAATGTTGATCCACTTGAGAGATTTGGTATGCTTAACTCTACTGTTACTACCACACCTATGAACTTAGATGAAAAGTTGCATATTGATGATGGGATGAGCCAACAATTGAAAAACCATTCAGAAGTCTTGTTCGTGGATTAATTTATTTAACCCACAGTAGGTCAAATATTTCCTTTTCAATTGGAGTTATTTCAACGTTCATACATGCTCCTACAAAACATCATTTTAGGGCTATAAAAAGAGTTGCATTATTTGGCTAGAACCATTGATTATGGAATATGGTATGGTAAATTACCTAATTTTAAGTTGGTTGGCTTCAATGACAATGACTGGGCAGGATAGAGGAGAGACGAAGCACTTCAGGCTTTGTTTTCAAGCCTAGATTAGGAGCCATATCTTCGGGTTCAGTGGCGGAGCCAGGAATTTCCTGAAGTCGGGGCTGATTGGACAGCGATGGACTAGCGGCGAAGGCTTCCGACAAATTCAACATTAATTCAAAAACAATTTCACAAAGCACATTCATAAATGAAGTTAACTAAAATATTCAAATTACAATGTCTTTACA
>JAOTAY010021350.1:0-10846 GCA_025629805.1 Erythroxylum baracoense | reverse complement strand
GCTCCCTTATCTTAGGATATGTATCGGAATGACCTATGGGCGTCCCGGTGCGTACCCTAGGGTAATGGGGTGTTACAATTTGTGTGAATTTTTCTTTGCTAACCCCTTTGAGCTTTATTATCCTTTTCTTTTGTATAAACCATATTACATGCAGCTAACCAAATGCTCTACCCAAGTCTTAAAGCTAGTGGAGCAATTGTTAATTCTTGATGAATGTGATTGTACAAAAGCCTAATGTTGGGGTATGCACATATGTGGGTTGGTTATATTCGTTAAAATTCCATATTATGAATCCTATGTTGATGTAGCTTCTATCACTTTTACGTTTGAAAAAAGAATTAAAGAAGGAAAAGAAAAGAAACAAGGTGAGTTTGAATAAAAGTATTAAGGAGGAAATACAATTGTTTTGAAAAGTTGTTAATAGTTTATCCTCCTTAAGTTGTATTGATTGGGTGTTTCAATATATTGGATATAAGGCAGATGTTGTTTTAGGTGGAGAACTTTTTGTGATATGTTTATGTGGCTTATGGTGTGAGAGCTGAATTGAGTTATGAAATATAATTGTTGGATTCTTCATAGTTGACGGTACCTAGTTTTGAATTGATGTTGACTTATGCGCTTGATATCTTATTGAGTGTTACTTTTGCTTCACTAGCTGGATGGCTTTTATGCTATATTACCCAAAATGCATTCCACCTTACCCTTACCCACATTACAACCCTAAAAAAGTTCTTTGATTCATGACCATGCATATGACTTTTAGTGGTGGAGAAATGAAATGATATGTAAAGTTATGGACTGTTGTGATTATGGATGGTGTTTGAGTGTACCCGTGGAAATATCTTGTTTAAACACATTTTGTCCAAGTCTACCTCTAAATCATTCAATTTCTAAGGGTGATATCTGTTGATTGATCATGAGTAAAAGCTTTAAATGTTGAGTTATCGCTTTAGGTTTTGAAATTCATTCATCTTTACTTATGGCTATCCATTCTTAGGAAATATAGAAAATAAATAAAAGTTTTAGTTTATGATTTGGTTTTGACGATTTGCCTGAGGACGGTCAAAGGCTAAGTATGGGGGAACTTGATATATGTTTAAATTTTGATTCATTTGATATGCTACATTTAGTGATTAATGCCTTAAAAATGCTTAAGATACTCAATTTGACTCATATATGATTTTAAGCACAATTCAGAAGCAAACAAGTTAAACTGAGTTGAAAGTGCGATATTTGGGCCATTTTTCAAAGAATCATACTTGTCTTTATAGAGTAAGAAGAAGAAAATAAAGACAAGAAGAAGATAAGAAATGAAAACACAAAGAAAATGAATTAAAGTTGCTTACGGTTATATATGTCCTATATAACAACTAGATGACCAATATGGTAGTGTATAAACTAACAGTAAGAAGGAAGCAAAATGACGTGTAAGAGGAGCAGAAGCATGAATAAAATGATGCACAAGTCAAATGGATCAAGACACTTTCAAAACGTAGATCAGACGTCTATAGAAAACGTAAATAATGTCTACTTTAAATGTAGACAATGTCTACATTCAATAAGCATGGGATGCCTTTTAATTAAAATGCATAGTAATAAGGTGGAGGACTGAATAGTAGGGTGGATCAAAAACTAAATAGAAAATAGAGAGTAGCGCAGACAAGGAAGAGTGGAGGTGCTGGAGAAGAGAAGAGTATTCAATTCTCTCTTCACTTTTTCACCACCAAAGTAGCTATGGAGAAGATGATTGATGCTTAGAGCATAAAAATGGAGATGGAAGACTAGCTTCCTGATGCTGGTTCAATAGGGATATCAACACCAAGTCATGGTTAAGCCATTTTATTATATTAAAGTTCAATTTCTTTTCAGATTGTTATGTTGTTTATGATTTGATTGGGTTTTAGAATGGATGATCTTAATATGTTGTTTTGATTGTTTCATTTCAAACCTATTGCTATAAAATTGAATGTAATTTGTAATCATTACTTTTAATGTTTATTAGTAGCATCTAATGATCCTGTATCATTAAGAACAACATAACTTAGGTTAGATAACCCGAATGTGTAAGGTTACTACTTATATTAATCATTTTCCACTTTGTAATACAGTTGCCAAATTAAATGTAGAGATCATATCTAAGGTTATTCGATAATTAAGTTTAATTAATGATCATATCTTGATTAAGCAAAACCTAAGGAAAAATTAGGATTAGGAGACCATTCTATTAATCTCAGGTCAATTATCTACAGAGTTATAAAGACATTAGGATAATGAAATATGCTTGATCGTGTTTAGGTCGAGATTGAACCTAGAATCAGACCTTAACCATATTTGAAACTTTATTTATTTTTAATTGCTTACTTTAATTTGATTTATTTTTCTAAATTGATTAAGATCACCAAAACCCCTTTTTATATTTTCCCAACATCAATTAATTTTGGTTATGAAAATTAACCAAATATTCCCTGTGGATTCGATCCTAACTTACCCTAACTATAAATTTATTGTGTAGAGTCAGGTAAATTTTGCAGCATACTTGACACGTGTTGTCAGACTACTTACCTTCTTAGCCTTATTTATGAAAAAGTCTTTGAGATGACTACTTTTTTGTGATAAGTACAACTTCCTTGATCATCTATACCAAATGACAGAAATTCCCAATATTTTCTTTGCATCACCCAATTCCTTCATAGAAAAAGACTTATCAAACTACCTTATGTCATTAATGCTACAAACATTCTTTTCAATAACAAGAATATAATCTATATGGAGCAAGAGCATAATAAAATCATCATAAAAAACTTTTTCGCAAAAACATAGCTATTAGAAGTAGTCTTCATATAACCATGCTCTTTAAAACTTATTCAAATTTTCCATACCACTATCTCATTGCCTATTTCAACCTATAAATACTTTTCCTCAGTTTGTAAACATAGTCTTCTTTCCTTTTCAATTTAAACCCTTATGTTTGCTCTATGTAAATTTCTTTATCCAGATCACTATAAAGAAAGGATTTCTTTACAATTATTTACTTAATTTATAAGTTAAGAATGATTGTTAAACTAAACAGTGCATAAATAGAGGTTACTTATCTACATGAGAAAGATTTCCTTAAAATCAATACCTTTCTTTTGTCCAAACCCTTTAACAATAAGCCTTACCTTATGCCTTAAACATGGGTTGTATTCCTCATATTTAATTCTAAACAACTATTTATTTTTTAGTGCTTTCCTACCTTTAGGCAATTTAACCAAATTAAAGGTGTGGTTGTCATATAAAAACCACATCTCGTCCATCATCGCCTCGATCCACTAGTCCTTATGCTTATCTTTTATAGCTTCATTATAACATTCTAGCTCCCTTACATTAGTTAGTAAGATGTAATCATGTATAGAGTATCTAAGAGGATAAATAAGTTTTAATGGACCTTCTCAATATGTTTCCAAGAATCACCTATACTAACTATTCCACTTCAACATTCTTAGGTTCCGCTTCCTCTTTAGAACATCAACATCAACATCAAAATCATCTTATTGATTATCATAGGCACCATTTGCATCTTGTTCCTCTCTCTGTGTATAAGGAACTATATCAAAATTACTCGGTATATAACTCCTATAAGGCACTGATTTCTCATTTTATTAAGGTCTATCGTAGTCTAATCCTCTATGAACACATTGTCTTTAATTCTGGCTATCCATTTGCAAGTTGAATTATACAACCTTTAGCCAAACTAATCCTAACCATAGCCAAGAAAAACGTAGTTTAGTCTTTATATCAAGTTTTATCCTTTTATATTTAAGAACAATAACAAAAACTCTATAATAAAAACATGCAAATGGTCATTTGATACATTCTTGTGAGACAAAATTTTATCTGGCACCTTTAGCTGCAAACTAGTACATGGTAAGAGATTGATGACTTATACTGTGGTGTTCAAAGATTCATCCAAAAAATGCTTTGTTAACTAAGCTTATGAAAGCATACATTTAACCCTTTCATTTAATGTTATATTTGTCCTTTCATCCAAAACATTCAGTTATGCTTTCTTTGAGGTTTCTTTTGATGTGTGATTTCCTATTCTCCATAATAGTCAGCAAATGGTCCTAGGTACTTACCACCATTATTAGTGTATATGTACTTAAATTTGTTTCCATTTTCTCTCTTAAATAAGGCTTAAAACTATTTAAAATTGATAACACTTAATCTTTCAATCTTAAGGTGTATCCCAAATTTTCTTCGAGTGTTAATCAATAAAATTTATGAAGTAATAAAAAAGCAAAGGGATAAAGTTTTCATAGAACCATAAACATCAAAATGCACAAAAATTAGTACCGTTAGTCTTTTACTGGTCGACCAATGCTCTGTATATAACTATTATAATGACTAGCTCTTGCTATAACAACTAGGAAAGGTCCTAAAACACTATAAATAGGTATTTTCTCATTAGTTTTAGCATCAAGAAGGTTTTATATGTCATATACGTACATTTCAAATTGTTTTTCAATCATTTGAGCATAATTGTTTCCCATTTATAAGAGTAAGTCTTTCTAGAGTTATCAAGTGAACAAGTGAGATAATTTTGAGGTGTAATCCTTTATTTTGGTGTTGAATATTATACATAAGTATGATCTAAATGGGATTAAGGTTCATCTTGACCTTAGAAGAAGATTGTAAGAAGGTTTCCTTTTTACTAAGAAATATTGTGCAAAGTTAAACATCTTGGGAGTGGATGTGGGCAAAGGTTGTTTAAAGAAATATGATAAATTAGTTTACATTCTCTCTTCCCTATCCTCTTTAAATTATTACTTAATTGTTTGATTAATTTATATCAAACAATTCAACATCCTTATTTACATTGATTATTGTTAATTAAGTTCCTTGGTTAGAGAAATTTTTGAATTATATAAATAAGAAATTTAACAACCCCCCCCCCCTCTTTAGGTGACAATAAGAACTAACATGTGGTATCAATGCAAGGTAATATTTCTAATGAAATCCTATAACAAAGATCATAATGGCATATTTAAGAGCATCATCATCATTATTCAACTAGGAAGGACAAAGCATTAGTAGACCACCCTTCTTTGTTGACAATGATTACCTTTTCTAGAAAATAAGGATGAGACTCTTTTTAATGCCCAAAAGTGCAGACTTAGGGGAATCAAATGGTATAGATGATATAAAAGTACCAAAATCTAAAGAAGAATGGGGAAGCCAAGATGAAATATTAGTTTCCTTGAAAAGTAGGACTATATATATCCTTTTTTGTGCATCTGGAAGAAATGAATTCAATATAGTCTCTACATGTGAAATAACTCACAAAATTTTTCGTACTTTAGAAGTCACTTATAAAGGAACAAATAAAGTTAAAGAAAGCAAAGTAAACATATTAACGCATTAATATGAAATATTTTAAATGAAGCATCATGAAAGCATATCTAGCATTTATACTAGATTTATTGATATTATTAATGTTTGTAAAGGTCTTAGAAAGAACTATATTAAAGATGAAATAGTAAAAAAGTTGCTTAGGTCACTTCTGAAGATGTGAGAAGCTAAAGTGACAACCATATAAGAAGCCAAGGATCCAACAACATTACCATTAGAAGAACTTATTAAATTACTCCTTATATATGAAATGAGGCTTTAAGAGATACAAGAGAAAAATGATGATTTTAAAGAAAAAATTTAACGTTTAAAGCCTTAAAAGAAGAATCAAGGGAAGAAGAAGAGGTATCAACTAGTGAAAGCAATGACGGATATATGACTTAATCATTAGAAAATTTAACAAGTTCTTAAAGAAGAAATTCTCTAAAAGAAAGATTTCAAGGAAGGTAAATTGATTTAAAACGTAAATCCTCTAAAGTTATTTGTTTTAATTGTAAAAATATCAGCCATACAAAGTCACGATGTCCTCGAGTCAAAGATAATGAGAATTATAAGAGAAACTATAAACTGGAGAAGAAGGACAAGAAGAAAAAAAATTAAAGCATCAACTTAGGATGACACAAGTGAATCCAAAAGTGAGCATTCGAAAGAAGAGATAACTCATAAGTGCTTTACTACTATAGATAAAGATAAGGTAACATCCAACCTGATTCTTGAGATAATGATCGATTATGATGTTGATTTGATATATAATAAATTAGTTGAGAGCCTTGAAATTATAAGCATGAAAAAGAAAAATCAATTCTCCAAACTCAAAGAGGATCAAAAGAATCTAAATTCATACATGAATGAGAATGAAAGATGAAAAGTGCATTACATAGCATTAAAGCAAAAAAATGTTATTATTAATGACAATCATGACTTAGATGCATTAAAGCATGATAATGAAACATTAAAAAAATTAGTAGATTCTCTCAAGGAATCTTTGTCCAAGTTTAATATAAAAAAACTAGAAAATATAATAGGATCTCAAAATAATTCCAATGATAGGTATGGAATGTGATATACAACCATGGAAATGAAGGTGATTTTAAAACCAATTTTGTGAAAGGAAAATATTTGCATAGTGAAGAACTATTACCTAGTTTGTCAAATGAGTGTAGAGTATCCAAGTATATGCATGGACATTCTACATCTACTAGGACTAATCCTAAAAGCAAATATTAAGCTTTTATATATGGCTCACAATCTAGGCATAGATTTTAATACTATCAAGAGAAGAATAAGTATAACTTCTATGATAATATGCAAACCCACTTACACCCTTTTAGGCCTCAAAGATGCATACATCAAGCTTTCATTCATTGTAAGCATCCTACATATAATTATGGTAGCACATTTTACACCCTAAAAGAACATTCAATAACCTTAACATCTAAAGGAAGATTCCTTATTATGCATACATACATAGAATTCCAAGAAATGCATATATACATCATCATCGCTCATATAACACGGTATATTATTTTTATGATATAGTTATATTGAAAAAAATTGTTCTTTTAAATAAAGGATGTCAAGTACACCCTTTAAAGTATGGATTGAAAAGAATAAGGAATCTAACAACCAAGGAATCAAGCTTGTTTGAGTTTTTAAAATAGGTTAATTACCTTATTTTGTAAGGTTATTATAAAAGAAAGAACAAATGGTATAGAAGTGATGCATGTCGAATGCACCAAGAAAAAAACTAACTCTATATATGAAAATTTATAATAGTGATGAGTAGAGATCGCTTCCACAGGGAATGTAAATGTAGCTTTTATATTGAAAAAATTGATGTTTAGGAAATAAAGGGGGTTTTGGTTAGATGCAATTAAGAAAATAAAGTAAAATTAAATCAATGAAAGAAAATCAAATTAAGAAACAATTGCTTGACAAAATTGATGAATGTGTTTAGAATCCAATTGTTTGCTTAATTTTAGCCTACACACAAATAAGCGTACTTCATTGCCTTATTTTTTCACACCTTTCTTAGAAACTGTTAATCATAGGATAATAATAAGTCCTGTTAACCCCGATTTTCCTTTAGATCTTGTTTAATTAAAATAAGCTCTTTAATTAAATCTAGCTATCGAGAAACTTAGAATAAGTTCTCTAGATTTAGTAAGGCAGTTATAATACGAACCAAGAAAATAGACTAATCTAGTCAACAACCAGACAAGCTGACAAAATTATGATCATCGAGTATCACAGTTTGAGCCACTTCTACGTAAGGTTGTTCAGGATAAGGTCTTGGTCGATAATCTATTATGTTCAACACATTCCCTATCTTCATAATCTCAAACTCTACTGAGCCCGTGTTATCAAAAAAGACCTCGAATGTCTCTTCACCTTTTTCTTCTTTGTTCACTTTCTCTAACCTGCTAGGTAAAAGTAAAGAGTCATTCTTAACAATAAATTAAAACTTAGTATTTACCTCTGAGCTAAAAGATATAGTCTTTTCTCCTTCGAGCTCTTCATTCACTTCTTCTTCATCACAAGCAATTCCCTAAGTATTACTCTTAAGATTCTTAAGCTCCTCTTCACTCAGTAAGGTCTCTATGCTAATGTCCATTGGGTACTCCTCAGGTTGAGATGATTGCATTTCTTTGTTTTGTGATTCTAGGATTTTGATCCTCACTACCATCTCACCCATCTAACATGCCACATTCTGGAGTCTAGACATTGTACCCTTGTGGAATTGCATCATTTCTTGCTGGAACTGCTACAACTATTGCTATACATCATTTTGGATGTTAGACCTTATATCTTACCAATATTGCCTTTCATTATGCTGAAACTGCAAAGTGTTATTAGCAACATCATCAACTAATTGTTCCAAGGATGTGCCTGAGTTTTACTGGCTCTCCAAATTTTGAAAATTAGACCAAAATTTTCTTTCATCCTGCTATAATTGTATGATATTCTATTGAGTTTACCACGTATACTCTTTTGAAGTTGTTGCATACCCTGTTGAAATCGAAGATTGTTAGCATTACAGTTCTTGATATAGTCATCCAAAGATGTACATGAGTTATAACAAAAAGCTTATGGTCCATATGAGAATTATTGTGCATCTTGTAAACTATCTTAGAAGCAACTCTATTGATTATCGCATCCATAACTAAAGTTACGTTAATTAGTCCAAACTTGGTTATAAGATTGGGAATATGGGCTATAAAAAAATTACTTTCGTCCATGAATAATTAAAATTTTTTAACATAATAAATATTTAAAAAAAGTGAAAAGATCATGAAATAAATGCAAAGAAACTAATTACAAAAAAATATGTACAAAACACCAATTAAAATTGAAAACAAAAACAAAAACACTACACTCCCTAGCAACATCACCAAAATTGACAACGCGTCGTAATGCTAGTTAAAATAAACCAGACTACTACGATAGTGGTGGTAAGTCTAGGTCGATCCCACAGAAAGTGTGTGTAAAGTTATTGAAATGAAATTAATTGGCATTTAGGTTTTGGGGGGTTTAGTTTATTGAACAAGAAAATAAAATGAAACTAAACTAATAAAAACAAATTAAATAAAACATGCAAAAATTATAAAAAATGATAAACACATTAGGGACCTAGTTCTTTGGTTCAATCTCAGCCTACACCCCAATTAAACATATTTCACTATTTTATTGTTCTCAGACCTCTCATAAAAACTATTAATTGTGGGTTACTAATTAACCTGAAATTTCCCTTAGGTATTATTTAATTAAGATATGATCGTTAATTAAACCTAACAATAACCTAGGATACGATCTCTATATTCAATTGGGTAGTAGCATTACGAATTAGGAAAATCGATTAATCAAAGAAACAATCACATAAAATTCGTCATTTAACCTAAGTTATATTACCCTTAATAATTACAAACTATTAGTCGCTACAAATGAATTTCAAATATGACAATTACGTATTGTATTGAAATTCTAGCTGTGGGTTTGTAATAAAATGATTCAATGAACGTATTCAAATCATATTTTCACAATATCCAATGGGATCATACACAAGTAATTGAACTTTAATGATAACACGATCATTCATACACAAAACCCAAATCCATACATAAAGGATAACACAATTAATTTCTAAAGAGAGAAAGGAACAACAAAAAATAGTGAAGGAATACTTAACCATGTCGTCGGCATCAATGTCACCTCCGAACCGGCGTCAGGAAGCTACCCCTCCATGGGTCTTTCAATGTTAAGAGCTTTGACCCTTCTCTTCACTGAAACCAAGAGCTCCTAACTAAGACTTGCTTCATCCCTAACTAAGAATTGCTTCATCCCCCAAAGAACCTCCACTAAAGACTAAAACTTTGGTTTTTAAAACAAAACCATATCATTCCATTTATGCCTTTTTACTATGTCTTCGTTTTTGTCCTTTACATAACATTTACATTTTGGTACTTTAATTTCTTTCTATTATTTCATTTTTCTTCTTGTCCTTTCTTCCTATTTACGCTACTTTTTGATCATCTACTACTGCTCCTCCTTATGCACTATCATTTCTATCTTGGCTGTTGTGATGCTTTTTACTTGCTTTCTTCTTCGGCATTTTACTTCATTTGTTGTTGCCATTTAGCTCCTTACCTATGATGCCTCTTGGATGTTGTCATTTTGCAATTCTAGCTTGTCCACTTATGTTGCGTTGTTGTTTTCTTCCTTCCTATATGTTGTCGTGTTCTCCTTTAGCTGTTATGTGATTTTACTTACGTTTGTGTCATTTGACATTTTCTGCTCCTTTGATGTTGCCATTTAACTCCTTATTGTGCTATTGTTTTACTCCTTGCTGTTTATCTCCACCTTCCATCATCCAGCCATCACTCCATTAAATTCAGGTTCAGCCATGCAAAAGCATGCACTGTGAGTGTAAATTTCTAGCAACCCTCTTCCACCATTCTTTTATGCTTTATCTTGTATTTTCTTGCTCCAATTTTATTCTTCTTACTCCATAAAGACAAGTGATTATTAGTCTTCAAAAAATGGCCTAAATATCGTGCTTTTGACTCAATTTAACTCCTTTACTTCCAAATTGTGCCTAAAACCATGTATGAGTCGAAGTGAGTATCTTAAGCAATTTTATATCATTGATTGTTAAGTGTTATGAAATAATTATACAATCAATTAAACACATATCATATTTTGATTGAGTTTTTTAAGTCCAACATGAGTGTTTTTGTTAAGAGAAGTATTCTATACAAAAATGGGATGTTTTTGGTTCATTTTGATGTGTTTTTAGCATTGCTCTTGCATAATAAGACTGAAGTGAGTTAATTGGAGTATGTATCTCATTAGATGGAGTAGTTCCACTGAATATACTTCTGTTGTAACATCCCCTCACTTATGGAAAAGGGTAATTTGGTCTTTTTGAATGGGTTAGCATAATTGGAAGTGTTTCTGA
>JAOTAY010021349.1:0-10846 GCA_025629805.1 Erythroxylum baracoense | reverse complement strand
ATATTATCCCCATGCTCCTTACGTGTACTAAATGCCAAATGAGAGCATATATATAATTGAATGTTCATTTAGCTTAAATCATATAAATGTCTCACATAGTTATGAGTTCTAGCCGTATGAATCGGTGATGGGATGTTACAGTATATGTCCCAGAAATTATAAATTTTACTATAAAAGAATATGAGTAGAGGTCAATTAGAGAGAGCCAAGTTTTTCAGCAGACTAGAGACGTGAAACATCCAAAGAGGTGACGATTTTGATATAAGGATGAGGAAAAAACAAAGTTAACGTCAAAAGAGATCCCATAAAAGGCTACATCCAATCCAAACTTGCAAGAAGATTCAATAAAAAAGAAAGGGAGATTTAGAATAATGAACTATTTGTTTTCTGTTAGTTTTTCTACATGTTTATATTTGATTTTATTTTCTATTACAAGTAACTAAATGTTTTTAATGTCTAGGTTTGATGAACTAATATGGGATAACAATATGTTTTAATCTTTTATTCAGTGCAATTATGTTAATTGATTTGTTATCATTCAGTCATGCGTTTTATCCTTGTTCTAATCCAAAATATTAGTACATGATTTGATTTCATATAATTGAGATTGAGAAATCCTTTTTATGAATAGATCTACCATAATTGAAAGGATTTGATTGCAAACCTAAAGATAGTTAGCATAAATCCTCTAGATTAGGGTCAAACCTAATAGCAGAATTCATAAATCGCTAATGCAAT
The DNA here is from genome assembly GCA_025629805.1 of Erythroxylum baracoense. Lineage (NCBI taxonomy): Eukaryota > Viridiplantae > Streptophyta > Magnoliopsida > Malpighiales > Erythroxylaceae > Erythroxylum > Erythroxylum baracoense. Next base: position 10,108 of record JAOTAY010021349.1, on the reverse strand, counting down.
CTTAAGGGTATTAACTACAAAATTTTCTATTAATTAACTAATAGATTAGTTGTTAGTAGTCTCGAGAGAAATTTTAATATAAGATAGGAATTTTCACGGTCTAATAATCAATAAAATAATTGTATGATAAAAGGTTAATTATTTAATAATTTTTAAGGAGATTCATCACCTAGACACTAATTTTTATATTGATTTTTCTAAGTAAATTCCTTTGTCTTCTACATTCATTTTGTTTCCAATTTTAGTTTATCAATTAAGTTTTATTTTTATTAAGAACTAAACATCCAATTCATGGACTAGATAATGGGAGAAGGGTAGTTACTAATACTTACTGTCTTCGCAAGATCGACTCATACTTGTCTGTGTTAGCTATATCTACATCATACATGTGTGGTTAATTGAATATTGATATCTGAAAAAATATCAATCAGATTCGTTATCATCATCCTTCTTACTTCTTGTGTGTAAAAGTGATTTTTGCATATACCATACTAGCTTATTGCTAAGACTCGATTCAAAACTTGATCGAGCCTTCAGTTGCGTCCAAACTTGAATAAAACTTTTTGGGTTAGACTTAGGCCTGTTTGGCTTAATCTGCCTGACTCATTCTCACTCCTAATAAAATGATTAGTTTAAACAAAAAAAATCATGTTCAATATTAAAATTATCAATATTAATGAGAAATTGGATAATTATAACTTTGGAAATACTAATATATGAGAAACCATATAATGAATATAGTCTTTTCTCTTCTATTTAACATCATAAAATAAGACCATAATAAAAGTAATATCAATATATATAAGAAATTATTCTTTTAAATGCAATATTTATTTAATGCATTGACTATTTAATTTTAGAATGTAAAAAGATGTGTTAAACAAAAATGACAAAATTAATTTAATATGATAATAAATTGGTGAAAATAACCTTTATAATAAAATAAAGACGTAGATTCTCTTATCATTTTAAAAAATGTTATCTTATAATAATATTATATAAAGCAATTTACTAAAGAGCATGAGGAAGTCTAATAAATCTTAAGTACCAAAGTAAAGAAATAAGCAATTAACAAAGTTAAAGTTATGGTTATGGTAAATAAAATAAGAAACAAATAGGTTGAATTGGATATGTATATAGAGAAAATCCTCCTACTTCTCTCTATCTTCCTCTCCACTTTCCTAGTTTGTACATTAAACACTTTTGCCTCAATAACCTTTTATGACATACTTCATTTCTTATCATAAAAACAAACTTTTATACGTAGTCCTATCTACTAAGCTAACTTACTCTATAAGGCCAATTTATAACCAAATTCAGACCTCGGACAGTGCCTCATAGCTGATTTCCCACTCTTGCCCCTCAACCGTAATCCTCTCCAGATCCACAACTACTTGCCATCACCATCATTTTCCCCTCCCCACCCCATCCCTCCATTGAACCTAAACCCACTCCCAAAATCTATCCTAATCAGATTGAAGGTAGAGCTCAACCCCTTTCCTTTCCTTTACAAACCGTAGGAAAGTTGTTAGTGAAAAGCTAGGTAAATCGATTCATTTTCTTTCTTAATCACAAAATCTTTGATAATGGGAGAATAAGATCTTAAAATCCTTTAACAAGGTGCTAAATCTTGGGACTCCATTATCATTGGTTACATTCTTAATTGCGACTACTATATCAGTCGATCAACAAATAGGTAATAAGCACTTAGAAAAACAAAGGACTACAAAAAGTGCTAATATTAGAAAACAACCAACTGCTATTCAAATTTTAAAATGAAAATAATGTTAAGAGGATAATAGAAGCATGGTCATGGCATATATTCAATCAACCTATCTTCCTTCAAACTTGGAGACTAGAAATCAACTTGGATATAATCAAGCATGAAAGCTTCCTTTATAGATTTATATCCATAAAATCCCCTTAGAGTACTAGACCACTAAAGGGCTAAGCTCCCTCGTGAGCTATATTGACAAACCCTTATATATGGATAAAACCACAGCTAAAAGAAAGTGCATAGTTGCCCGTATTTATGTTAGTAGCATGATAGAGCAAGATCTCCCTGAGGTTATCCCTTTAATAATACTAGGGGAAGATGATAAACAATTTGAAGATACTATAAGAGTATCATATTCTTGGAAACCTTCCCTAAAATATCAAAGGAAGGTATGGAAAGCCACATACAGACTATTTGTTAAAAGGGACTATAAAGAGTTAATGAAGTTAGAGAAAAAAAGTCAAATATCAACATGGGTAATAAGGACATATAAAAAGATAAGGAAACTCATTTATTAAACACCCATCTAGTTGAGTTACTTAATAAAGCCTAGGAGAGCCCCAATCATAGAGCTTCCACTACTAACTCAAACCTCAACTATAACATGGATGTAGAAGAACCTCAACTAGATCCATCTCCTAGTAAAATTGTTGCCTCTACCTTAAAGGAACATATCCTCTGAGAGTTTTAAACTAGCAAGAAAAGGAAGTTTGGAAGAAGGAATGAGGGCAAGGACCTTATTAAAACCCCCTCTTTTTAATGTCTATATTAGTCTGGAAAACAATGAGCATTAATTGTCCTTAAAAACTCTCATCCATAGGTGATTCTATTAGAAATATAGATCATAGAGGAATAGGGAGACATGTATCTTTCGTCTTGTAATTATAGGCAAATCAATCACATGCCTCCTTTACTTGCTACATAATTATTATGAAAATTTCTCTTGTTATTGTTTTTGGTAACATAATAATGTGTAGCTCTGTTAGGTTAAGTTTCTGGAAAGGCTTGGATTCGAAAATTTTTCATGGTCCTATAGTTTTAGTGATTGTAAAATTTTTTTATTTGTTGTTATAGTTATTAAAGACTCATACGCACATCCCCCCTTAATTTTAGGTTTCTAGAGATTTGATAAAGCATGTGTTTTGGATTTATGTTTTTTGTGTGTGATCCTACTGTTTGTTTGTGGTTCTGGGTTGTTTGCAAATGGATGAGACTTAGAAGACTCATCCTACTACCAAAAATAGTTGTACTTTTGCTAATGGATTGCCATTGGACAAGGCCAGAAATCAAACAAGTAAAAGTTGTTAGAGTGATAATGGAGACACTTAGAGGAGAAGCATTAGTGGCGAGAGAAAAAGAGGTGAAGGTAGTAGTTGATAGAACATAGGTAGAAGAGATTGAGGGAGGTGGTGACAAAACTAAGAAACCCTATCTAGCGAAAACGATAGGGCATGCACCCTATAAGGGATCACATATAACTTGTAAAACATTTATGGTGCATGCACAACACTCTTTAATCAACGCTAATATGTTGATTGAGGTTTGAAAAGCTTTAACGTGTGCACCAAATAATCCCATTCAATTTTAATTTTAATTTTGAGTGCTTTAAATCTTACTTTTAATTAAATTAGTTTAATTAAGATTAAATTAGTTCAAGATCCTAATAAACCTAGAAAACTGTTTTATAATTTTTTAAAAATTATCTTAACAAGGGAATATTTTGTAATTTAGTTGAATTTATTAAGTGTTAAATTGTTTAACCAAATTGGAATCAATTAAAGTTTTTAAAGTTCCTTCATTCATAATTTAATTATGTTGGAAATAAATGGTGTAATGATAATATATTAATTTTGATGGGACATAAATTTTTGAAAACTTAAATTCCTTAATTAAATATTAAGTACATGTTAAAAATGGTACTTGCCTTCTATTATTTTAAAATAAAACTAGAATTTTGTATATTATAAGGTTTATTAAGTGAGTTAAGGTCCCTTTAATTTGAATACATTTTATCTTAAATTATTGGGTCCTATTTAACTAAAGACGTACAATTTAGGTGAGTGGCTCATGATCATATAAATTTAAAGATTGGGTTAGGAATAATATATAAGAAATACTTTGACAGAGAGTTGTCACTTAACGGATCTAGGAGTCACATAATCTACCAAATTTAAATTAAGTTAGTTTGCTAAATGACCCAAGATCAACTTAATTTGAATAGGATCCTAACCCATTAGAAAATTAGTTGATAATTTCTCAATTTAATAGTGATGGCTAATATTTTGAATAAAATTGTAGGAGTAACTAAATATTTATTAAATTCCTTTTTTATTTGGTTTTGTGACATAAACTAATACTTGGTCTTTTGTGTATTTTTAGTTGTTAGATAATATGAGTAGCAAGTTGTCTCTAAGAAGCATCATAAATGATAATACACTTATTGGATCTAATTTCTTAGATAGGTTTCATTGCTAAAGAATTATTCTCATGCAAGAATTGAAACCATATGTTCTTGACACTACTATTCCACTGTAACCTAGTGTAGATATAACTAATGAAATTTGGGATAGATATCATGTCATATTGATGTTATTGAACAAGCTACATATGCAATGTTGGCTAGTACGTCTCTTAAGCTTCAAAGGCAACATGAGAAAATATATGCCCTTACTATAATTTTGCATCTCTAGATGTTATTTAATACAAATTAAGGTGAAAAGACATCAGATTTCTAAATAATTATATCAATGTAAGATGGAAAAAAGATCTTTAGTAGGGCTATATGAACAAAAAATGATTGAGTATATTAAAAAAATTAGTCCAATTTGGTTAAATTAAGCATTGATATGTTGCTTCAATCTCTTAGTTTAAGCTTTTCACAATTCTTTATGAACTTTTATATAAACTACAAGAATGCGTCATTGCCTGAAATGTTGAATATACTCAAGATTAAAGAGGGACTTAAGAGGGAACCAAATTCTATTTTTATTGTGGATTCTTCCAAGAGAAAGAAAAAGGACTCTAAAAAGCATTAGAACAAGAAATAAAAAGCTTATGCTAAACTAGCAAAAACAAAAGGTGGTGTCAAAAAGAACATTGATAAAGGAATGTGTCTTCATTGTGGAGTTGATGGGCACTATAAGAGAAACTATAAAGCTTATCTTACTAGCCTAAAACATAATAAGGTTAACTATTTCTTTACGTATATGACTGAGATCAATCTTTCTACTTCTTTTCTACATTCTTATGGTATTAGATATTAGGTATGGTTTTTATGTTTGTAATAATATATAGATGTTACCAAAGAGAAGATTAACAAGGAAAGGTAAAGTGGACCTGTGAATTGGCAATAAATTAATGGTTATTGCATTAACTATAGGAACATAAAGTTTAGGTTTCCTTTATAGCCTTAAACTACATAATTTTTATCATGTTTTAATCATTACTAGAAATATTATTTCCATTTCTTTTTTACATTTGAATAGATTTGAATTTATTATTAAAAATAAAATTTGTTCTTTTTATAAAATGATGTTTGTTATATATATGGATTATTTATAAATAGTTTGTATGAATTAAATCTTAAAAGGATAATCCTTAGCATAAATAGCAGGAAAAAAGGAGAAAGTTAAATGATTAAAATTTATCTTATTTATAGCATTATAGGGTAGGTTAACTAAAACCATAAACTTATATAAAGCAAGATATTTGGATCCTTTTGGTTATAAATCATAAGAAACTTGTGAATCTTGTTTATTGAAAAAAATGACTAAACTATCTTTTATTAGAAAAAGAGAGCACACCAATGAGTTTATAGAGCTTATACATTCAGATGTATGTGACCTTATGTCTACTTATGCTAGAGGTGGACACTCATATTTCATTACATTAAAAAATGGTCATTTTAGATATGGTAATATGTATTTAATGAAACAAAAGTCTAATTCATTTGAAAAGTTTAAGGAATTTGGACTTAAGGTTAAAAAAACAAACTAGTAAAAATATTAAAACACTAAAATCTGATCAAGGTAATGAGTACGTAAATCATAAGTTTCTTGGTTACTTAAAAGAGAATGGAATTCTCTTATAAAGGTCTCCTCCTAGAACTCTATAACATTATAGGGTGTATGAGAGGAAAAATCATACTTTATTAGATTTGGTACATTCTATGATGAGTAATGTAATCATTCTTGTCTCCTTTTGGGGATATGCCCTTGAAATAACTATTTACCTTTTGAATATAGTTCGATTCAAATAAATTGATAAGAATCTATATGAGATATGAAATAGTAGTAGACCAAACTTGTCATACCTAAAAATCTGAGCATATGATGCTTATGTGAAGTGTACAATATCTACTAAGCTCCAAGCTAAATCAGATAAATGTAAATTTGTGAGGTATTAAAAAAAAGAGTGTCAAATATCAATTTTACCATCATCTTGTACAAAAGGTTTTTGTCTCATACATACTACATTTCCAAAAAGAGAATTTACTCTTAAGGAAAGTAGTAAGAGTGAGGTAGAACTTAGAGGATTTTAAAAATCACAAATTCACATCTAGATGGAACAAGAACCTTAAGTTGATATATATGATGTACGACTAAAGGTTCAAAAAACACATTAGTCTATACCGCTTTAGTAGATATGTTATCGCCCTCACTAGATTAGGTTGACATATTGAAAAAGGGAAAGACATTGAATTACACATGGATAATGAGACTATTTATTTTAAGGAAGCAATAACAAACAACGATTCTTTAAAATGGTATAAAGCTATGAGATTTGAGATTGAATCCATATACCCTAACCAAGTATGGACTTTGGTTGATGCTCCTAATGGTATTGTACCTATTAGCTGTAAATAGGTTTTTACTAGTAGATTTGACATAGATGGTAATATACATACGTAGAAAGCAAGGCTATTGACTAAAGGGTACAAACACAAACAAAGAGTTGATTTTGATGAAACCTTTTTTCCATTAGCTATGGTTAAGTTTATAAGGATCTTATTAGCTAAAATCATATATCATGATTATGAAATGACAAATGGAGTTCAAAATAACATTCTCAATGACAATTTGCTTTAATATATGTATATAATACAACCTGAAGGTTTTAAATCAAAGAGATTTCCTAATTAAGTATACAAATTGCAAAAGTCTATTTATAAAATTAAGTAAGCATCACGAAGTGAGACCATTTGCTTTAAAGAGACTATCAAAGAGTTTGATTTTATAAAAAAATAGATAAACCATATTTCTATAAGAAAGTTAGTGGGAGTGCACTCATCTTCATAGGGTTATATATGGATGACATATTAATAAATGGAAACAACATACGAATGCTCCAATATGTGTAGATTTGGTTGTCTAAGAACTTCTCCATAAAGGATATGGGATAAGCAACCTATATTATGGAAATAAATATCTATAGAGACAGATCAAAGAGCTTGCTTGACTTATCCCAATCCATTTACATAGACAAAGTATTAAAGAGGTTTAATATCGAGAATTCTACGATGGAATTCTTACCTATGCCACTTCTCTCTAACAGAGTATGTGTCAAAAGACATAAGATGAGAGAAATTAAATGGATTGTGTAGATTAAGCATGTATGCAATATTATGTATTATATCGAATGTCTCTTATACTTTGTCTATAATAAACAAATGTTAAGTAAATCCTAGTGATGGCCATTAAACGGATGTGGAAAACATCTTAAAGTAATTGAGAAGGACTAAAGATGTTTTATTGGATATGGAAGAGTTGAACTAAGAGTTTAGGGGTACTAAAATGCTAATTTTTAGTCTAATCCAAATGATAGCAGATCACCATCATGATATATCTTCACTTTAAATGGTGGTGCCTTAAGTAGGCAGAGTTATAAACAACTAACTACCGTGGATTTTACGATTAAGGCAAAGCACATTTTAGTGTCAAAGGAATGAATGGAAACATTTTAGATCAAGAGCACTGTTTAGCCAATAGTATTATAATACGAAAATGATGACATTATTGCACAAGCAAAAGAACCAAAGTCTCATTAGCCGTCCAAATAGGTACTTAGAAAGTTTCACTTGATTGGGGAGATAATGGAGTGGAAAGAAATAACATTAGAGCAGGTTCCCACTAAAGAGAATCTTGCAAATCCTCTCACAAAGTCATTTTTCTCAAAAGAGACATGATCAATATATGGTTATAGTATTAGATATGTAAGTGATTAGTTTTAGTGCGAGTGGAAGATTGTCAGTTTATGCCTTTGTAACTAATTGGTTGGTTGCAATATTATGTGTGAAATTATTATTTTAATTATTAAAGGCATTCTTTGTCTTTATGTATTTTTAATTACATTTTATAATTTAATCCTAAAGATAAAATTATTAAAATGATTAATTTACAATTGCAATTACAATGAGATTATAATTGTGAGATTCAATTTATGTTATATCTTATTCTTAAATTATTTCTAGTTATAGTTTCAATAACATAAAATATTGATGAATAGTAAAACAAGTAGCTACATTATGTTTATTTCTTATAAAGAAAATAATTGATCTCACAAATTAAAGTATAAAGATACTTAAATAATTATGTGACTGCTAATTAGAGAATAAGTTCACTGAATTGATCAAATTATAAAGATCTCAAATGGAATATTACTTACATGCTTGTGAATTTTTTAATCTTTAGACTTGAAATTATAAAAATATTTCATTTGAGCATTACTATATTTAGATGCTATAACTTATTCTATTTAAAGTAGCTTAGTCAATAGTATTTGGATATAGTATGAATCATATGGAGATAACTGAGTAAGTTAATAAATGATTTATCATTCTAAAGTAATTAGAGATAATGATTTACTATTCTTGATTAGTATTAATTTAAAGAATTCTCTAGAAAAAGTGAATTGAAATTTGAAAGATGCTTTAAAAATTAACTATAAACTAATCACTAATTATTAAAAAATAAACACGGTTGCATTTAAAAGAGTAGATACTAAGTCAATACTCTATGTCTGGTTGGAACACTGGATAGTAAAATGATTAAATTATACATCAAATCTATGCATGAATAAACTAAGTCAAATAACTTTGACATTCTTAATATTTGGGTTGTCATAATATATTGCTAGATATTAATCTTGATCTATAACTATAAATTGAATAATTAAAGATAAATTAAAAGAAGTTTCAATTTATCTAAGTTTAATTATAATTTATAATCATTGCCAACATATTAGGAACTTATACAAGTCATACATAAAAGAGTAGTTAAAAAGAGAAAAATAAGAAGTTTGATAAACTTTAGGAATCAAATATGAGGTATTTGGTTTTATTAAAATTAAATTGTAGTTAAAATTAAAATGTTTAATTTTAATAAGAAAAACTCTTTTATCTTTTTGTTTTAGTTAGCATTTATGCATTTTCCTCACAAAAGTTAATTTCTTTTTTTTAGACTCCATTATAAATTCCATTAAAAACTAGATATGTGGAACTTGTGATTAACAGTTCAACAAGAAAATTTTCCAAGAATTTAAATCGGGTACTATTCAATCACTTATTTATTAATCATATTTTCAAGTTATTTAAATAATAAGATCTAATTAAAATTATAAAAAAGTATTTTTTCCCGTTTGATCAATCACGATTACTTTTCCAATAATACGTACTTGTCCTGTATATATTTAACATGCATGTATTTAACCTACCTGTATGTGGCATACATGTTTTAGACGTGTAGTATTCAAAATTTTTTCTTCAATTTAATGCTTTATTTTTATAATATAAGCTTAAACTTTTATTCGAGGAATGTTTTAGCTTGAAACGCATTAGAAATGAATATTTCGTGTATCATTTGTACTTCCTCAAATACTCAAACTTGAAAATTTTTATTTTGCCACTCTAAATATACCAAAAGATTTGAAATGCTAGGTCGTCGGAAACTATTCATGTAGATGCCTGACTAACTCAACCATGCATATCATAGGGAAATTCTAAAGATGGTACTCATTGCATTTGAAACCAACTCGAATGGCTTTGATAGGTTGCATTTCATGCATGGTTTATAGGATAGTTTGCATTCATTTTGCATGTGTTTATTTATTATTTGTGTGTTTTTGTGTGAATTTATGTTTGTTACGTGTAACACCCCATTACCCTAGGGTACGCACCGGGATGCCCGTAGTTCATTCCGATACATATCCTAAGCTAAGGGAGCGCTACGTGCGATCACTACAGTATTCCACATGGCAACATATCAATTTAAATCATTAAAGCTGTAATTGTAAATCACAAGATTTTTAAAATCAAATTCTTCCTCTTTTCATTAC
>JAOTAY010021348.1:0-10849 GCA_025629805.1 Erythroxylum baracoense | reverse complement strand
TATTATACATTACATTCCATTCCATCCATCATCCAAACAACATTTTATTACATTACATTATGAACCCTTCCATCCTTCCCAAACAACGTATTACTAAATTACATTCCATTCCATTATAAACCGTTCTCTTCTATTCCATTCCGTTCCCTTTCGTTCCGTTAATTAACATCCAACCAAACAGGCCCTAAAGAATTTGATGGCCTTTGGAACTTGATGTTGGATTAAGGGGGGTTCTTATTAGTGACAAAAATTCCAAAAAGAGGGGAGATTGTTAAAATATTTATTATATATCTTTTTGTTTAATTTTGGTATTTTTTATTGGATATTTAGATAATGACAAAAAATATAAATCAAGAAATCTTGCTTGAATTGGCTTCTTGGATAGAGTTGTTGTGCAAATAAAACTCTATCATGGATGAAGATTTATGTGGATTGCATTTCTTATGGAGACATAGATTATGTAAGGTCACGTGGGTGTGTGAGCTGTGTAGGTTTTGATGTTTTGAATTTTTGCTGCTAGGTTATGTTGTTGATTGAAGGTTACGCGTGAGTAGCTAGGTGACTTTTCTTATCTGTGGATGTTAACGTGAATCTCTGTGGTGTTCATCTTATTGTGTGTCTCACTGCGTGAATTTCTGGGTGTTGGCCTCATTGCGTGGGTGACTGCGTACTGATCTGTGGTGTTGGTCTTATTGCATGGGTCACTGGTGCTGTCTATGTTTTACAGAAATTACGTAAGTGTTTTGATGAGGTTTTTCTGCTGACTATTCACGGTGAATGGAAGAGCAAAAGGTGTGTTGTTTGATCTGAATGTTTTTATAGCTTCAAGGGTGGCTTGTGTGTAAAGTTAAAAGTGTGAAGAAAGTTGAAGACATCTGAAGGTGTTATTGATGAATGTGTGATCCAGCTTTTGCACTTGAATCATGGTTGTCTTGGTGAAGTTATTGCTTGGTGTTTCTGCGTGATTATTTAGCTACTCTTGATTTCGTGATTGTGTAAGAAATTATTTCTTTTCTTTTTATCAAGTGTTTTCTTAAGTGATGAGTTGTTTGTTTAATCACTTGAGTGATTTATTCACTATTCTTATTTTAAAAGATTGTTGAAAAAAATCCTTTGTTGAGGTTAGTATAAGGCGGCCGTACTATTGGATGTAAAATTCTTTCACGGATTATGAGGATGAGGGATAGTATCAAGGGTTAAGTGGTGTCGGCTCAGTAAAGCCTTGTATAAATATATTGTAGTTAGTGAAAGAATTAAGTTGGGTGAGGGCCCCGTAGATGTAGACAAGGTGTGCTGAACTGCTTTAACAAATCTCAGTTTTGTTTATCTTCGGTGCTTTTAATTTTTCTGATTTTTATGTTTGTCAGAAATGAATCAGAAAGTTTGTGAAACAATCACACCTTCTATTTTTTTTTCAAATATGTTTGGTTATTGAATGCTAAGCTAGGTTTTTGGAGATATCTATGGCGCTTTTATTATCACACATGACAACTAAAACATCTTGAGCAACTCCATAATCTTCCAACATGTAGTAATTATCTACCGACCTTCTTCTGCTTACTATACAATATCCTTGTTGATTTAGCATCTTGAATTCATCACTGGTGAACTTGACTAACAACCCATCTTCACAAAGCTGATTAATACTCACCAAGTTAGCTTTTAAATCATTCACATGAATCACATTTTTGAAATGAGACAATCCATTTACACAAAGAGTTCCTCTACCAATCACAGTTTATTTCTTCCCATTACCGAATGTAATATGACTATCCATACAACTTTGATAATTCATCAAATAGCTTCTTTTAGCTATCATATGCTTTGAACACCTATTGTCAAAATACCATTCATTGTAAGAAGCACCACGTATTGATTTAAAAGCCACTAGTGCTTAAGTTGGTTTTTTCTAACCCAAATCTGCTTTGGTAACCTCTGCTGTTGAAAGTTCTTCTAAAAATGACTGGATTTTCTGTTTTTAGCATTATGAATTAACATTTGTAGCAGTTTGTAGCAATTTGGTCTTATGAGACCTTTTACACTATAAAAGTGACATGTAGGCATGAACTTTCTGCTTCTTTTTGAAATTTCTCCTTGCTTACTTGATCTTACTTCTTTGACAATTCTACCTTCACCATTTTGATCATTATTCACTTGAGAACATTCACCTTTGTATCCAACACTTTGAAAATTCCCATTGTTTTTGCCAATTTTCAGTAATTCGTCTAGCTTCTTAGTACTGCCATTCAACATGTTTATTCCTTTTTCTGTATTGATCAACTTTAGCTTAGTTTCATCAAGTTCATTTTTTGTTGACAATAACTTCATCCCCAAATCTTGAATAACATCTTTCATAGTAGAATTCTCCTTTATAACTTCATTTTGTTTATATGTCTTCACCCATTTGTTACAAATTAGTTCATAGGCCCTTGCAGATATCTTTCTTTTTGAATTATGAGTCACTTTCATCGTTGTCACTATTTGAATTAGAGTTTAATACTAAAATATTTGTATCTTCATCGTCAATTTCTTCACTGGTTGCTACTAAACAAGCAACTAGATTTTCATTATATAAAGCAACCAAAGCAGCCTGATAACTCAAAATTTGTTCTTTGTTGTCGTACCCACTTTCAGATTCATTTTCACTCTAAGTGCTTGTGCAAGACTTCCTTTGTCTCCTTTTAGGAGTGTTAGCACACTCTACTTACATATGCCCAAAAACTTGACACTCATGACATCGTATCTTCTTTTCCTTTTTTCACCTTTTTGAGCTTTTACTTACTGTTTTAAGTTATTCTTGGATGAACTCCCACCATTCTGCCTAAACTCAAGTCTATCTTTTTTTCACCTTCTTTAACCACTTGTTAAAATTTCTTGTTAGCACCACTAGATCTTTATGTTCATGGAAATCATCTCCTAAATCTTGCATATGTTTAGCAAATTCGGCTTGAAACACCAATCCTTTATTCTTCTCATGCTTATCTCTTAATAGATTCATCTCGAATTTTGTAAGAATTTCGATTACTTTATCTAGAGATAACTCATTGATGTCATGAGCTTTTTTAATAGCTGCAATTTTCGGTATGAATTTAGGAGGCAACGATCTCATGGTTTTCTTGACAAATTTCATATTTGAGTACTTGCCAAATTGATGTGCTTGATTTGTGATATCATATAGTCACTCATGAAAATCTCCAATAGTTTCACTTTCTTCTATATTAAGCTCTTTAAATCTAATGGCCAACATTTGAAGTTTTGACACTATCATTGATTTTAATCTCTCATGTATGGTTTGTAATGTATCTCAAGCCTTTTTTGGTTGTTCACAAGTTGATATCATACTAAAACATCCTTCATTTACAATACTAAAAATTGGATACATTGCTTAAGAATTACCAAGCACTTCTTCTTCTTCAGCCTTGGTACATTCAGACGAATCTCTAGGTACCGCTTCATTACTTTCATCAGTAGTTATATGATGAGTGCAGCCTTTCAGCACAAAAGTCCAGACTTTAGTCCCTTGTGCTTGAATCAACACTTTCATTCTCGATTTTCAAGTAGGATAGTTAGAGCCAACTAGTAAAGGTAGCCTAGTGATTGACATCCCTTCTCTAGTAGCCATGAGTACAGAAAACCGATTTACACCAACTTAACACACCAATTTTTGATTAGGTGAATCAAGCTTTGATACCAATTGAAAAAACCGAGATTGAAGTTTTGCAACAATCCTATTTTGCCATGATTGCTTTAAACTAAAATTGACTGTTGCTTATCAAAAAGTAACTGGATTAGCAACTAACATTTTCCAAAATATAATCACAAGTAGAAAAATTTAGTGTACAACAAATAAATCAAGACAAAGAATTTGTTAAAACAATTCTGCACACCTGACCTACGTCTGTGGGGCCTTACCTAAATTAATCAACTTTCACTGTAGTTCAATAAACTTACATAATGCTATTACGTAGCCGGCACCACTCATTCATTGATGCTATCCACTCGCACTCACACCTTTGAAAGTTATTTCACACTCAATAACATGACAACCTCATGTTAACCTCAACAGAGGATTTTGAAACAATGAATGAAAACAATGATTGAAAATAAATCTCAAGTGATTAAATCAAAAATAGCATAAACAAAAGACACTTAAGTCAAAGAACACTCCCCTATGTGTGCAGTTGTATTAAACCATAATCTTAGGAAGTCGTCTAACAAAAATATGTTGGAAACCTTTTTAATTGATCACTGAAGAAACCCATGCATAGTAGCCACAAAAATTATCATAAGAACATTTAATTAATCACGGAAGCACACCAAAAATGCAACTACAAAAATCAATAGATAGACTACTAGTTTATCTCCAACAAATCCTTCTTTCTTTAGAATTTGATATCACATAAGATTCCTTCCTTCCATAAAGATCTTAACTTCCAAAATTCTACTATCTACATATTCCAAGATAGTAGAATTCTATGCAAACTCAACTTCCTTATCACTAAAGATATACCAAATATATATATCAAAATACAAATAATACCAAAAATAAAATATTTTAACAATCTCTCCCTTTTTGACATTATTTGAAACATCAAATGTGAAATGTGAAAATTTTTTCTCTTTTCTTCTTTGCAACCATTGTGAGAACAAGACTTTATGCATGGACATTAGTACTTCCTAAGATACCACTGTCTATATCAAGGCATTTTGACTGATGTACTGTCATTTGCAATTCAGGAGATCTCCTAAAAACGAAGTTGGAAAGGAAATAGACAATTATGATGTTGTTCTGAGGGAGAATGGCACCCCAATTCAGTTTAATTAGTTTATATATGTTTTAGTCAACCTTAGCTACTTTGTTTCACTTAAGCAGTGTATGTTAAACTTTATTAGTTTATTTTAGCATAATTTTACGAAATACGTGGGCCAGAAGAGTACATTTCGTCTCCTCAATCAAGGATTTGCCAAAGATATCGATAAAGTTGTAGAGTTGGATGGTAAGTTCACTAGTCCACTTCTTACAAGGCCTTTCATCATACTAAAATAACACTTATTAATTACCGAACAAAAAATAACACTTATTATCTGAATCTTGCAAAAACAATGAAGGAGGTCTTGCTGATCAAAACAACAATACATGATATCATGAGCAAGATTATTCAGGTTTGTATCATTATATGACTACCATCTATTTACTTAGGTTTTATCTTTCTCAAGATGAAATGGAAGTGGAAGCAGCTGATGCAAATAGAACAATGGCATTTCTTCAATGTTGAAATTTAGTTGTACATTGGACACAGAGGCTATTAATTGGTTAAAGGTTTTCAATTTTTTCTTTGACATTGATTTTGTAGGTTTGATGTTTTGTTCTCATATAACTAGGATTATTGCTTATTGGCATGACCTAACTATGGTTATAGCAGTTGTGTTTGGCATAATTATGCCATTCATTGCAAATTATGGTTTTATGTTTCCCGTTTGGTGTTCCATTTTATCAAATGTGCTATGTTTCTTACTTGAAAGAATTTACTGACCAGACAAAGGATGTACTATTTGTTCTTTGTTTTAAGTCAATATTTGAAATGTCGATCTTATCAAATGTTAGGAAATCCGATTTTGCCTTTATCCCTTATACAACTTAACTTTCTAGATCTATATGTCTCTATTGTGTAGGAAATTCCAATAAACAATCCAATATATTTAATGTTAGGTACATCATTTGGATCAGCAGCAAAGGGAATTGGATTGAAGGCTCTTGAAAGCATTCAAAGTCGTCAGCAGTTTCCAATTTCCAAAAGCCTGCTTTTGATCATCAAAAGTTTGTAAAAAGAACAACAATTTATCCTTTGGAGCACAGTCCTGGGCACAATTTGCTTTATGTTCTGCCAAATGATTGAAGCTTTAAGGCACCTAACTTACAGAAAGCAGTTTAGAGGATTAGCAAACCTAATGACCGTTACAATGTTAAAGTTGTCATTAATATCTTACATAAGAAGAATATTCTTTGTTAGTATAATTTAATGATAGTTTATTTTTTATATATAATTGTTGATATTTTGAATTAATAATACTTTATATGATTTATTTGTATAATAAATTCATAATAAAAATATAGAGATATATTATATACAAAACAAATTGTTCAATATCATAGATTAAAAATGTAACAAATAATATATCGCAATATTATTAAAAACATAGCAAATGATATTTGGCTACGTTGTGTAAAACGGAACAAAAAACATTTGGCTACGTTATATAAAATTTAGCTACGTTTTTCAAAAATGTCGCTAAAAACATTTAGAAAAACTTAGTTAAAAACTTGGCTAAGATTTTTGAAAACGTGGCCTATAGTTTCTAACTATGAAAATTTGACGATATTTTGCTCAACGAAACAAGAACGTAGCTAAAAACTATAGGCAACGTTTTTTAGACATTAGCTACATTTTTTTGTAGCAAAAATCAACTTTGTTATAGTGTAGATTCAACAAAATAAGAAATGAAAGGTCACAGGATGACATATCCAAGAAGAAAATGTTATTTTTTTAAATCAAAGAATCAACATTTTGTTAAGCTCATTTCACTTTCTAGATATCCTCAAAAAATGCCCATAATAACCAAACTTTACAGTCTTCCAACATCTCACTTTGTTTGACCTCTATTTTTACAGCTGAAGTAAATGAGTTGATTAATGAAGTAAATGAGTTGATTAACGTCCATCTTTGAGTTAAGACAAGAAACTCCAGAGACTTCCTTAATCTCCATCTAGATAAGCTTCATGCCTGCGAAAGTTCTTAAATAATTAGCTAGCTCAAAGATTTGCGTACAGTTCCGTCCACCAATTCTTGATAGGTTCTATCAATTCCCTATCACTCGTTCAATTACTGATGTTTCTCATTTTGTTCACAGATCAGGCATTTTATTTCTTCTTCAAGCATATAAGAATCTCCTTATTTGTCTCGCAAATTTTGGTATTTCATGGTTCTTATTTTATTGTGTCTAAAATGCATTAGAAATCACGCTAATTGGCAGTGACCACTTTGATCATAATAATTTTAAAACATACGGGACTTATTTTAGATCTTATTTTCTTTGGATGAACAAAAAAAATGAAAAATATGGTGTTTTTGATAAAAGACCCAAAGACATAATGGGTTCGGGTTTGAGCAATGAGTTGGACATTATAATTCTCCTGCAGGCCAACAAGATCAGTCTTATTGTTTTATTGTCTGATTGTTATCTTTTGTCCATTTCTGTTTTGTCTTTTTTTCTTCACTCCCTCACTTATCCAGTACTGTACAGCTAGCAAATTCACATGTCAGGTAGTTAGAATTTTTCCTTGATTCTAGGAGACTCAACCAATAGCAATAGAGATAGAGTAGCATAAATGTGGTCCTGTAAACACATTACAAGATGAATAAAAAGTTTTATTCCTTCAAATTCTACTGTCACTTTCATATCTTTCTCCTACCCTTTTCTTACATTGTATCAGAGCCTCCCCTCTGATTCTTCCTTTTTATCCCACAAATGTCTATCACTATTGACAATAGTGGCTCTAGTGCCACGAACTTGCTTACAACAAATGGTTATGAGCCATACTCAATTACCAATATAGAAAATCCTAATGCTATACTTGTTACTATACCATTCAATGGAAACAACTACATTACTTGGAGCAAATCCATGACCATAGGCTTATGTGCCAAGGACAAGTTGTCTTTCATCAATGGAACCTGCACCATGCCCACAGAAGATGCAGCATTATTAGCAAAATGGAAGAGAGCAAATAACATGGTAAAATCATGGATCCTTGATGCTATGATTAAAGAACTAAGTGATGCCTTTTTATCTTTCACTACTGCTAGAGAACTTTGGGTAGAATTACAAGAGAGGTTTGGTGAGGCTAATGGGCCATTGCTATACCAAATAGAGAGGGAAACAAGGTCTCTTAAATAAAGCACTTTAACAATGTTTGCAGATTACACTAAGTTAAAAAAATTGTGGGATGACTTATCCAATCTAAGTCCTATACCTATGTGTACTTGTGACGCCTCAAAGGCCATCATTGCCAAAGAAAACGCTCACAGGCTTGTTCAATTTCTAATTGGTCTTAATGATGAGTTCGAACATGAGGTTAATCAAATCATGCTAATCGAGCCATTAACTACTGTGAATAAAGCTTTCTCTATGTTGCAAACTGTTGAAAGACAAAGAGTGGTAAATGCTACTATAGACAGCAGTCCTAACATGGCAATGCTAGCTAAGCAATCCAATAGCCTGAAGAAAAGCGACATAAACAATAACAATTCTAGCAAGGGGCCCTACATCAAGAGGGAAGATAAGTATTGTGAAAAATGCAAAAAAAATGGAAATACCTTGGAGACTTTCTTTAAGATTCATGGAATCCCTGAATGGTACAAGGAACTTGCTGCACAGAGGGAGAAAGGGAAAGCCAACATCGCTCAAATAGCTGATAGCCCTGCAGAGACAACACAGGAGCAGAATGATGAGAAGCCATGGAATACACAAATATCCTCTAGTCTTGCCAATTTCATTCAACAAGAGATAGGCAAAGCAATCAAAGGCAAAGCTACAGGAGAGGTAAAATTCTCAGGGTATCAAAACTATGCAGGTAATGTCACACACTCTGTGAACACAACATTCAATTACAACGATTCTTAGCTTGTTGATTATGGTGCCTCTACGCATATGATAGCAGACCTCAATCAATGCACTAGCTATACGATTAATAATGCATATGATCCTATAACTCTACCTGATGGGACTAAGCAAGAGGTTGCTCATATTGGACAGTCACATTTAGGGGATAAAATTTCCCTCAATGAAGTTCTACATATTCCTAATTTCTTCAAGAACTTATTGTCTGTTAATAAGCTTACTACTCAAAATGAAGTTGCTGCAGTTTTCATCTCTGACAAGTTATTTTTATAGGACCTTCGGACTGATAATGTTATAGCTATTGTCAAGGCAGTGAATGGACTATATGAGCTAAGCACAAAGACTCTCCTACCCCCAAATAGCCTAAAAGGTCCTTCTTTAGAGTTCTACAAGGCTGAGAATGTTGTTTTTAATGTTTCAGTATCTTTTGATTTGTGGCATTCTAGACTAGGGCATGACTAGGGCATGTATCCAAGGAAAAATTGCAGCATATTAATGAGATAAATGTTTCTATCCCTACTAAGCATGAATGTCAAGTGTTTCCTCTGGCCAACAGCACAAAAAACCTTTTCCTAAACATGAAATACATTCAGTTAGACCTTTTGAAATCATTCACATGGATTTATGGGGGCCTTATAGTGTTTCTACTATGGGTGGTTCACATTATTTTTTTACAATTGTGGATGATTTCACTATAGCTACCTGGACCTTTATACTAAGACATAAATACCAAACAACTCAAACCATTGTGCAGTTTCTTGGAAATGTTGAAAGACAATTTGATACTAGAGTATTAAAGATACAGACTGATAATGAGAAGGAGTTCATCAATCAGGAATGTACAAAAATTTTTACAGAAATGGGAATTCATCACCAAAAGAGTAGTCCCTATACCCTACAACAAAATGGTGTGGTAGAAATTAAGCACAAACATTTACTTCAAATCACTAAAGCCCTACTTTTCAAAGCTAAATTACCTAAGGGATACTGGGTAGAGGCCTTATTAACAGCCACATATCTTATCAACCGAATTCCAACCAAAAACTTAGGATGGGTAAGTCTTTTTGAGAATCTGCACAACAGAAAACCTAATTATAAACACCTAAAAACCTTTTGGTTGCCTTTGCTTTTCTTTAGACGAAGCTCCAAATAGAACAAAACTGGACCTTAGGTCAAAAAGGTGTATTTTCCTTGGGTATATGCCAGATTTCAAGGCCTATAGGGTTATGGATTTTGCTACTAAAACAGTATTCGTACCAAGGGATGTTGTGTTCTATGAAAGTGTCTTTCAATTTGAAGAAAAGGTTACAAGCACTACACAAAACCTATAACCTTTGTTCATAAGTTCTCTAACCAATACAAACACAAAATACCTTATACAAACACCTACCATGACAATCACGCAACCTACTAAGCAATGTGACAATAATCCATAACAAAGTTTCTACACACCAGAATATGCCTTACCAAACAACCCACCAGACCAAAATACATTACGTACAGTTCCCACACAAAGAAAAAGCAACAGAATACATATGACACCTAAATACTTGCGAGATTATGTCCTTCAGACCACATCACATCAGTCCATTCACTCTCTTGATGATAACAATGTAGCATTACAAGTTTGTTATCTTACAGGAACAAATGAAGAAAGATTAAAGGTGCTGAACATCAAACACAACAATGATTACAGCAGTTTTATAGGTAATATTTCTGGAATTTTTGAGCCATTATCTTATGAATCTGCAAGTAAGGATGAAAAATGGGCGGAGTCCATGAATGAGCAACTTTCTGCATTAGAGAAAAATAAAACTTAGACACTAACAAAGATACCTAAAGGAAAAAAGCCATAGCCTCGAAGTGGGTGTATAAAGTTAAGCACAATCCAAATGGTACACTAGACAAATTGAAATCCAGACTTGTGGCAAAAGGTTTTAGCTAAAGGGAAGGAGTTGATTATTTAGAAGTCTTTTCTCCAGTGGCAAAAGTTGTGACTATAAGGATGTTCTTAACCATTGCTGCCTCTAAGCAATGTGTAACAGCCCAGACCACCCGCTTGCAGATATTGTCCGCTTTGAGCCTCGGCCTCACGGGCCTCGCGCTCTCACGGTTTTGTTTTTCCGCAGGACTTCCCAGGAGGTCACCCATCCTGGTACTGCTCTTGCCC
>JAOTAY010021347.1:0-10850 GCA_025629805.1 Erythroxylum baracoense | reverse complement strand
AAACCCTACTGCCCATCACAGTGGGTGAAGGTTGAGGAAGTGGGCGACATATAGAGGTGGAGTGGTTGCGGGTGGACATCCATCCACGAGGGGTGTGTCGTGGACATCACGTGGATTATGGACCATCACAGGTAAGTGTTTTGTCGGATAAAACTCTTACAGCCGTGGCATCCTTCTTCGATTCCGGCGAACTGGTCTGAGAAATGTATCTCTAATACGATGCAATTTCCTGACAACAACATCCATAGTCATCCTCTCGCCTGGTGAACTCAGAGAACAAGAGACTCCAATTCTCATCACAGAGACTACACACTCCTCTATAGCTCTTTCGTTGACTTGGGACTCGTTGCCTCTTGTTCTTGCTCTTTCCCTGTCGAGTTCAGGTTCATCGCCATTGTTTACGGGATCGACAAGCATGGAGAGATCAATAATATCCATGACATGCTCTGGTGAAGCTGTTGCTACGAAGTCGTGAAGGCTTTCATCTTCTTTGAACAACTCATCTGTTGGTCTTTTCCCTGTAAACATCTCGAGCAGTAGTATGCCGTAGGCGTATACATCTCCATGTCTGGAAACCTGAGTTCCTTGTCCATACTCTGCAATATGAAGTCCATATCCGTTAAAAATGATCCTACGTGCATGGAGTTTAGGCACTAAATAATAAAATAGTGTTTGAAAATAACATTTTTAATAATTTTCTAAAAATTAATTAAATCAAATCAGATTTAGCAAGAAACAAACCTGGAGGGATATATCCAACTGACCCTCTTAAGCAAGCAGACAAAACTTTGGTTTCAGAGTCATCATTTGATGCTTCAAGCAGAAACCTTGCAACTCCAAAATCTCCAACATGAGCTGTCATGTCTTCATCAAGAAGTACATTGCTTGGCTTCAGATCACAGTGAATAATCGGAGTTTCACAACTGTAATGAAGATAATACAGAGCAGAAGCAACATGAATGGCTATGTCTAGTCTCTGGTTCAAGCTCAATCTCCTATGTTCCTCAGTTCTTGGATGCAGCCAATCATCTAGATTTCCATTGCACATGAACTCAAAAACCAGACATTTGAAGTCATTGCCTTGATGATCGACGGTGGAGCATGCGGTCATAACCCTGAGAAGGTTCCGGTGACGTATGCTTCTCAGAGCTTTACATTCATCGATGAAACTCTTGGAGGCGCCACGTTCTTGAAGGTTCATAACTTTGATAGCTACGGTTCTTTCTTGATCACTAGAGATAATCCCTTTATACACAGAACCAAAGCTGCCAAAACCTATCAGATTTTCTTCAGCCAGGCAATTGGTTGTTCTCATGATGTCTGAATAAGTCAAGAGCCCTTGCCATTTTCCAGAGGAAGATGACCTTGTCCTGGAGTTCCTCACCATGTAATATACAGCAGAACAAAGTAGCAGAATAGTCATAATTCCTGACAGAGTTGATGGAATCACTATTTTCAGGATCAGGGTTTGAATCTTTTTTTTCTTGGAGCAAGAAGGTAAATGTAATTCTGACACACCTCCACAGATCTTATAGTTTCCTGTCACAAAAAGGGCACTTGTATTTGCGAATATTCCATCCCTTGAAACCTCTCCCTCAAAATCGTTATATGATAAATTGAGAAGCATGAGAGACGACAACCTGCCAAGAAATACAGGGATGCTCCCTGAAAAATTGTTCTGGGAAAGGTCTACTTCTCTTAGACCTCTTAAACTTTTCCATGATTCAGGTACAGTGCCTTCAATCTTGTTACCTTCTAAATGCAGGAGTTCCAAACTGGTACAACTACCAAGCGTGCCAGGAATTTTACCTGTCAAATTGTTCTCAGACAAATCCAACTCCATCAGACTTTCCAAGTTACCGATTTCTGAAGGTAGAGAACCTGTCAAGGAGTTATGCGACAAGACCAATGACACTAAGATGCTGGAAAGTCTAAACAGCTGCTTTGGTATGGTTCCTGTAAGGTTGTTGAATGAAAGAGATAGGTTTTGCAATGGACAATTCCCAAGACTCGAAGGTATTTTTCCATCAAACCTGTTCTTTTCCATGTAAAGATCGCTTAATTTGGTCAGGTTTCCAAGAGAAGAAGGGATTGAACCAGAGAGTTGATTCTGACTCAGATACAATCCCTGTAAATTCTTCAGCTTCCCAATAGCATCAGGCACAGTGCCACTCAGGTAATTGTTTTCCAATCCAAGGAGGTATAAACGTTCTAGTTTATCCATCCCACTTGGGATGCTTCCATGAATCAGATTATCTCCCATGGTTATTTCCCTTGCCCAGATCGAAAAGTTAGCTATGAAACTTGGCAATTCTCCTGCAAAATGGTTACCTGCAAGCCCCAACACTCGTAACCATGTACAGTTAACCAAAGAACTAAGGAAATCCAAGTCTCCAAGCTCTCCATTTCCTAGATGATTGTCATCAAAATTCAGTCTTTTTATGTTTACCAACCTCCCAAGATTTCTTGGTACAGGCCCTGTTAGACCATTTTGAGCAAAATCCACTGCTAAAAGCCCTGAAGCATTTGCCAAAGATTCAGGGACAGCCCCTGTGAAATTGTTAACACCAGCAGCAAATATTGTCAGGTTTGGAAGAGTAATGCCCATCTCCGGCGGGAACCGGCCGTGAAGTTGGTTCTGAGCAACAGAGAAGTGGTACATGGAAGATAGATTATACAATGATAAAGGGATCGTACCAGACAAATGATTCCCATAAAGGTGAAGAAAAACCAACCTTGATAGCTTTCCAAGCTCACTTGGTATACTTCCTTGTAAACTGTTCTCTGCGAGTTTCAGAAACTGCAGAGAAGAAAAGTTACCTATCCAAGGTGGTATAGTTCCTGTGAGATTGTTGTTCCGAAAATTCAGGAATAATAGCTGTGTCAACGAGCTGAGTAGTTCAGGAATTTCTGCTTGTAACAAGTTGTAACTTACATCAACTTCTTTAAGCTCTCTACAGTTGCTGAGATTATATGGAATCTTCCCAATAAACGAATTCTGACTCAAGTTCAGAGACTTCAAGTTCCTTAAACGACCAATCTGCTCAGGAATTTCACCACCAAAAGCGTTGTCTCGCAGGTTGATTACACTAAGATACGTAATGTTCCCTATCGAAGGTGTGAGAGAGCCAACTAAACCTTGTGCCTCCAGGTTCAAAGAGACCACTCTTCCATTAGATGGACTACAAGATACACCTATCCAGCTGCAGACATGAACAGATTCATTCCAGGAACTCAATATTTTGTTTGGATCATCAATTATTCCATCCTTGAAGTCTAGTAAGGCTTGTTGATCAGACCCTTGTGATGAACCGAGTGTTCTTGCAGATGTGAGTGCAGGACTGATGAATAACAGAAGAATTCCAGGAAGAACAGTGCACGAGAGATCACATTTCCTGAATTTAAAGCGAGGAGAACCCATCTTGTTGCAAGTATGGACCGATCTAGCTAGCTAGTTCAAGCAATTCAAAAATTCAATGCCAAACTATTATATCATGTTCGTATCTGGAGCCATATTAATGCGGAGATAGACACAGTAGATTTATAAAACAGAGCCATATTATTGAATCTCATTTTATACATTTTTACCGGTCCTACAATTTTATACATTTTTAAAATTAGAAAATGTAATTTTTAGTAAAAGAAAACAAGTAAGCTAGTAAATTGGATGACGTGATGGGTCATGTTAAATTTACATATCTGTCACATAATTGCCACGTGGGATATTTATGTCACTAATGAAATTTATTTTTAATAAATTAAAAATGTATTGGCAAATTTAATTTAGAATTTCCATAAATATTTAACATATTTTTAAATTATTAAACAATAAATTATATACATAACATAATTATTATATATGACAGTAACGATATGATTGATTGCGAGTTCTCGATATACAGTAAGTCAAGAACAATGACTTTGCTTCATGTGAAGTCTGATCCTTGCTTTTAATGCCACGACCTCCCTTATCC
Organism: Erythroxylum baracoense; assembly: GCA_025629805.1. NCBI lineage: Eukaryota > Viridiplantae > Streptophyta > Magnoliopsida > Malpighiales > Erythroxylaceae > Erythroxylum > Erythroxylum baracoense. Next base: position 6,876 of record JAOTAY010021347.1, on the reverse strand, counting down.
AGTCGTTGAAGAAGCAATAATAGTATATTGATCTTAGAGAAAAACATATTTAAAAGTTTTTATTTTGTTCTCATTTTTTAATTTAGTAGTTACCTTTTTTTAGCTTTCTATTTTAGTGATTAATTTTTCACGATCCGTACAAATTATATCAAAATGATACTTTTATCGATTTGGCTAATAGATAAACAAACTTTTAAAAGTGACATTAAAATATTCCAACTTTCCATTGAAAAATCATAAAAGATTAAGTGTTGTTTAATTTATTATCCCGTAACTTATATCTTCATCTAAAATAAAAAATAGACACAATAATCTCCGTATCTTCTATAAATAGAATAAAAAATTATATGCAATATCACATAAAACTAGAAGTTGAAGATGATTCTTTTCTAAATATTTTCTTTTGGGCAAAGTTCTAATTATTGCACTTGAGTCAAATAATTTTTTATTGTATTAAAAATAATTAAAATCAAATTATTACATTAACAATGTTTATTATAACAACTTTATGTTAGCGAAAATAGCAGAAATAATTAAATCGGAACAATTTATCTGAAATTGCAAGATGTCGTGAAAAATCACTTCCCTAAGTTAAAAATTTCCCATCTACGGTGCAATAGGACAACAGAATCTGACCCTACGGTTAATACCTTCATCACCAATAAAGTGTGTCTTCAGCATGACTTAATACCCCACAATCGCGTAGATAAGTCCATCAAGTGTGTACTACTCACACCACCAAAACTTGGGCTATGAAACTCATTAAGGATTAAACAATCAAACATCATCGAACGCAATAAAGTCATGCTAGGGACGCAATTCAACAACTGAATGTATCTCAGTATTATTCCATAGACAATGTGCAAGTAGTCACCACATAACTTCGTTTGACCCATTAAAAGAGGGGTGTCCATCACGAAGTTACTACATAACTGGGCTTAACCCCTTCCTTTTAACATGTTTCGAAACAATTTTTCTACTCAAAGCTTTTGTAAACGGATCCGCTAAGTTTCTCTCTGACTTGACATAGTCCAAAGATATTACACCATGTCTAATAAAAGTACAAATAATTTTATATCTCAATCTGATATGTCTACTTTTGCCATTATATGCCTTATTCTTGGCAATATGAATGACAGCCTGCGAATCACAATGAAGGATCACAGAAGGAATTGGTTTTTCCCAAAGTGGGATATCTGTTAAGAGATTTCTTAACTACTCAGCTTCCCGTCCTGCCAGCTCCAAAGCCATAAACTCAACCTCCATTGTTGATCTTGCAATACATGTTTGCTTAGATGATTTCTAAGACAATGCAGCTCCTGCCAAAGTAAAAATATAACCACTGATAGAGTATATATCATTACTCTCCATAACTCAGTTAACATCATAATACCCCTCCAATTTAGGAGGATGACCACCAAAAAATAATCCATAATATATAGTACTTTTCAAATATCTCAACAAACAAATCAATGCATTCAAATGCACTTGACTAAGATTATGAGTATACTTACTGAGTCTACGTACACAGTATGCAATATTAGGACAAGAATAGTTCATCAAGAACATCACACTACCAAGAATTTTAGCATAATTAGCTTGGTTTACACCGTTACCAAGATTTTTCTATAAAGCAACACTAGTATTATAGTAAGTCTTGACTGGTTCAATATCATAGTAACCAAACTTCTTCAAAATTTTCTCAACATAATGAGTTTGATTCAACTTAAAACCAGAGTCAGTCCTATCTACTTTGATTCCAAAAATAAAGTCTACAGTCCAAGATCTTTCATATCAAAGGAAGACCTTAGCAAACTCGTGATAGTATCGATGACAGATAAGCTAGTACCAAAAATAAATATATCATCTACATAAAGAGTTACGATCACACAACCATTGACATCATATTTCATATAAATGCAAGAATTAGCATCACAAGAGGTGAAACCATGTTTGAAAATCTCACTTTCAAATTTCTCATGCCACTTTTTTGGGAGCTTATTTACGACCATACAAAGACTTAACCAACTTACACACATTTTGCTCTTGACTAGGTACTTTAAACCCTTTGGGCCGGACTGTATAAATTTTCTCATCAACAAAGTTATCTTAATATCTATTTGGTGCACATGAAGCTTAAATACCGAGACAATAGCAAACAACATCCTTATAGATGCAATTTTAGTAACAGGAGAGTAAGTATAAAAAAAGTTCAATATTTCCTTTTTTATAAAACCTTTAATCACAAGTCTTGCCTTGAATCTCTCAATGGTTCCTTTAGGTCTCAATTTCTTTGTAAAAATCCACTTACACTCCAAAAGCTTACATCCTCAAAGTAGATCAACTAAAACCAAGTTTTAATAAACATGATTGACTCTAACTCATCTATGGCTTCCTTCCAAAAGGTAGCAACTATAAATCTCATTGTTTCCTCGTAAGTTTTAGGATCTTCTTCAATAATATAAGTCCCCACAAAACTGTCATCTATCTCCTTAGGTTTTTCCACCACAAAGGACGTAATAAAGTCAGAACCAAAACTAGTGGATACTCTAGCTCTTTTGTTTCTCTTTAGTTCAATAGTTTCCTCTTCCTCTATGTCATCATTGGTAGAAGAACTAAGGATAAATTCTTAGGAGTTTGCACACTTACTTTCATAGGAAATATATCCTCAAAGAACACTGCATCTTGTAACTCCATAATTGGGCCATAAGTGTTAAATCCCTTTTCCTTAACAAAAAATCTATAGGCAACACTATTAGAGACATATCCCACAAAAATTGAATAAATGGTCTTAGGCCCAATTTTTTTTCCTTTTATGTTCAAGTAGAGCAACTTTAGCTAGCACCCCAAAACTTTCAAAAAACACAAGTTAGGTTGATAACCTTTCCAAATTTCATAAAGGGCGTGATCTAGTTTCTTATGAGGGACTCTATTTAGAACATAGTAAGCTGAAAGAATAGCTTCCCCCACATAAAGTTAGGTAAACTTGAGAAAATCAACATTGTATTTATCATATCCTTAAGTGTTTAGCTTTTCCTCTCATCTATTCTATTTTGTTTAGGTGTATAAGGGCCTAAAAGTTCATGAATAATCTCAACTTTTTCATAATAATCAACAAGAAAATCAGTACTATACTCACTACCTCAATCAGACCTTAATCTTTTAATTTTCCCTTCCAATTAGTCTTCAACCTCAGCTTTGTCTTTTATAAACACTTCCTTTGCATCACTTTTATTTTTTAATAAGTAAACCTTAGTAAATCAAAAACAATTATCCACAAAAGTAATATAATATCTCATTCCTCCTTTACTCACATAATTTTTAAATCACCCAAATCTGTGTACACCAAGTTTAACAATTGTGACTCTCTCTCAATCACTGACTTGAAAGGTTTCTTAGAGTGTTTAGCCTCAACCCAAATTTGACATTTTTCATTTCATTAGTGATCTGGTTAGGCAACAAATTTATGTTTTGCATCCTCTTAATTGACCTCAAATTCACATACCCAAGTCTAGAATGCCATAGGTCTAGAGACTCAACAATATACGCAGAAAATATAGATGTATTCATTTCAACATTAACTACAAATAAGCCCCCACTACAAAACCCTTTACCAACAAAGTTCGCATTCTTAGTAAGAACTAGCTTATCAGAATCAAAAGTAAGTTTAACATCGTCTTTGTTAAGTAATGTTCCAGAAATCAAGTTTCTACGAACATCAGGAGCAAATAAGACATTTTCTAAAGCCAAAACTTTTCTAGAAAGTTTGAGATGCTAGAGTTACCCATATACACAAATTCACTATATATCAATATCATCATTCAATTCTTTAAACATGTCCTTGTTGGTGCAGATGTGGCGTGTGGCTCCTATATCAACAATCCATTGAACTAAGTTTCCAGTAAGGTTAACTTCGGACACTACAATAGTAATGATCTCCTCACCATCGTCACCAGCTTCGACCATATTAGCTTGAGGCTTACCAAAACTCTTCTGCTTACCCTGTTAGTACCTCTTTTGGTTTCCTTTCCCGAACTGACGTGGTTTCTGTCCTTGGTCCTTCTTCTCACGATTGATCCTAACTTGGCAAAAAGCAACATGATGGCTTGACTTGTGGCACAACCAATAATCACCATCAATCCTTTTGCGCTTGAATTGACCATGCTTATTGTTATTGAAAGACCTATTATGTCTACCATTTTTATAGGAGTTTTTTGCATTTTTGTGTTCACTAAGCCATAACAGTAGGAGTAGGGGTGAGTGATTTGGGGGAGAAAAAGAGCAGATGCGTGGGTATATATAGAAAGAGAGCTTCATACGTTGTCAATGAAATAAAGACATATTAAAGTATAAAAATGTTAGAATATTTAGGTCATAATGCTAAAAACTTTATGAACGTTTGAGTCATAAAATATGGAAACCGTAGAGAATTAAGAGTGGTGGTCAATGTTTGCCTTTAAACCAAGTTTTGAGCCAATAAAGCCATCACTTTAGTCATATCTTTTATATAAATACATGTCACTCAACTTTAGTCATATCTTTTATATAAGTTGACTCTAGTGCGATTGGTCTGCTTTGAAGTCAATCGATTAAAATCTGATTAATTTGATCGGATTTGTACTCAAACTTAATAAATATATCGATATTAATTAATTATATCAAATAAGTTAAACCTAAAATAGATCAACTAAAACTTAACAAATGCTTTAAAAAAAATCTAAAACTTAACAAATGAAAATCAAATTAAACTAGACTCGAGCTTAAACTTAAAAGGAATTAGGATCTAAGTTTGAAGTCTTAGAAAAGTTAGATCCCTCGTCAATTTTAAGTGGAGGGGTATGTTTACATATTGTAATATTATATACATGTTATCTAAAATGATTATTGTAACTACTATTTTATTTTTCATATTCCAATTCAATACTGTTTTTCAATATTTTGAAAACTATATCGAAAGTTAAACCGATAAGACAAGAGATTTAAGGTTTAAAAAGTTCAATCAATATTAGACTCTTATAAAACTAGTTAAAGATTGAATAAAATTAAAGAATTTGAAATATGATCGAAGAAGATTGTCATTATCTATAAAAATTTTTAAAGATTAATTGAAAATTTTTTAAAATGAAAATTAATTGATTTATAAAAACTTAATTCACAAAAAATGATCGATTATTTAATAACTGATCGATTTTTAACAACAAGGATTATCAAAGTAAATCGACCCGAAAAGTTAAAAACTGAACTAAAAAATTGACTAGTTCAAGATTTTCACTATTTAACTTTTCAAATCAGTTCGGCTTTTTAATCATTGATGTTTTTTAATTTAAATTCCTTTATTTATCTTTCTTGCTTCCATTATTCATATTGCAAGGTATAATACTTTTTTATTATATCTACGTACTTAAGTTTACTTTATATATATATATATATATATACATACGTACGTACGTACTATTTCTCATTCCATAATATTTTATTTTTCCTATATACCATGTTGGTATGTTATGATTAAATCATTTCGTTTCTAAGATCTTGACTTTATTTTTACTGCAAAAATAATATAATTACAGATATATTAAGCATGAATTGCAAAAAGTAAAAAAAGGAAATTTTATTAAGTATTCATAGGGCCAATTATTATACTGACTATAGAGTACCAAAATAGTTATTTTGATTGGGGACACATAGATGCCCTACAAAATAAAACGTTTATGTATGACAGCTTTTTAAAAGTTTCTTATTTTGATTATATAAGATTCACACCATTTGATGTTTACAGGTTATTGATCGACTAGACAGATTTTTAAAAGTGTCTTATTTTGATTATAAAATATTCACACTACTTGATGTTTACAGGTTTGTGAGTGACATATATCATATGATAATCCAACTTGTTGTGTCCCAATATTCATGATCAAATCGGCCGTGCTTATAATTCTGTGCTAACTTTGCTCCCGACGATTCAATCTGTACATTTTTCTGAATTTCACATATTTATGTGGATGAGATCGTCTGGAATAAGATTGGTACAAGATTATATGGGCAAAAAAGATCTCGTTCCCAATATTTTGGACAAATAACAAATACAAAAGCTTTGAATATTTCCAAACTTATCTGTTATGAGGTCAGCAGTTCTTAGCAAAATCTACAGGTGGTGCTTCTTAAAAGATTTAAACTTTTTGCCTAGTTTCAAGAAGTACTAATGGATTTAGTTCAAAGTAGGACTTATATGCTAAAACGATTAGATGACAAGATATAAGATGAATTGCAGGATGACATCACACGCTTAGGCCTGTTGTCTCGTCAGTGCTAAGCTGCAAAACACTGTCAAAGGCGATTCGGATGCTTAAAACTTTGATGATTAAGTTGGTTTTCTAAATTATGAAGTTGAGAAACATTCTTCCATGTAAAAGAACTTTAGACCTCTGGCATGAGAGATCTTATAACGGAGATGATATAGTCTGGTGAAACAAAAACATGCTCACGTTTGATCCTGGAAAATCAGTTTATATCATGCATGAATCGTGGTTTTCTATACACAGATCTGTTTAGAATGATTTGAACGTTCAACTTCAGATCATCCAGCAGTTCATGGATACTGTTTTTTATAAACATATCTGTTTAGAATGGTCTGAATGTTCAGCTTCAGATCATCCAGCAGTTGATGGATATTGTTTTCTATAATGTTCAACTTCTGATCATCCAGCAGTTCATGGATATTGTTTTTCGGCCTGATATATTCTTGTTGATCACCTTCGACTTGACCACCATAAGCATCACTATGTACACCTAATGCACTGTGTTGACTATGCTGGATCAAAGGAGAAGAATCATCCATCTGCAAGAAATCAGGAGCAATATCAGTATAGTGATAAG
>JAOTAY010021346.1:0-10852 GCA_025629805.1 Erythroxylum baracoense | reverse complement strand
CAAATTCTATAACAAAGTTAGCTAAACGACAAAATAACAAATAACGGAAAAAAGAAAATATTTCAATATTCTCAACACTCCCCCTCAAGTTGGACGGTGATATATGTCAATCACACCCAACTTGGATAATAAATAATCATGCTGTTGGTTGCCAAGTCCCTTTGTAAGAATATCGGCCAATTGATCCTTTGTTGAGATATGTCTAGTTTCCACAAAACCATTCTGAATACTTTCTCTCACAAAGTGACAATCAATCTCAATATGTTTAGTCCTCTCATGATAAACTGGATTTGCTGCAATTTGTATTGCTGCTTGATTGTCACAATGAAGAATAGCTGGTGTACTTCCTTTGATTCCTAGTTCTGCAATCAGTCCAAATAACCATTTTAACTCAGCTACAGTGGATGCCATACTTCTGTATTCAGCCTCTGCTGAAGACCTTGAAATTGTACTTTGTTTCTTGGATTTCCAAGAGATTAAAGAGTTGCCAAACTTAACACAAAAACCTGTCACAGATTTTCTTGACATAAGGCAAGATGCCCAATCAGAGTCACAATAAGCAATTAACCTTGGATTTCCTGATGAACTGAGAAGGATTCCCTGTCCTGGATTCTTTTTAACATATCTAACAACTCTCAATGCAGCATCATAATGAGATTTTTTTGGTTTCTGCATAAATTGACTTAAGTGTTGCACACTATAAGTTATATCTGGTCTAGTATGTGTCAGATATAGAAGTTTCCCAATCAATCTCTGGTAAGCAGTGGCATCTGTCAAGATTTCATCATCAAGTTTCAACTGTAAAGAATCATCAAAATCTGTAGTAGTTAACTTTAGATTTTGTTCTAATGGAGTAAAAGCTGGCTTTGCTCCATTGAATCCAAGATCCTGAATCAATTCAAGTGCATACTTCCTCTGACTTAATACTATACCTTCATTTGATCGTGATATTTCAATCCCAAGAAAGTATCTTAGATTTCCAAGATCCTTCATCTTGAAATTCTGATGCAATATACCCTTTAACTCATCAATCAAACCATTGTCATTCCCAGTTATGAGCAAATCATCAACATAAATCAGCATGATGACTTGTTTAGAACCTTCACTCTTAGTGAACATTGAGTAATCATACTTACTTTGAGCATAACCATGATGAACAAGGGCCTCAGTCAACTTCAAATTCCATTGCCGTGAGGCTTGCTTCAAGCCATATAAGGATTTGAGTAACCTGCATACCTTATTCTCCCCCTGGTTGCCAAATCCTGGAGGTAAATCCATGAAAACTTCTTCTTGCAAATCACCCTGCAGAAAAGCATTATAGACATCCATTTGGAATAAGGGCCAGTGAAACATAGCAGCAAGAGCTATAACAGTTCGAACAGTAATGTGCTTGGCCACTGGAGAGAAAGTATCATGAAAGTCGATGCCCTCGCGTTGATTATACCCTTTGGCAACCAATCTGGCCTTAAAACGTTCGACGTCCCCATTGGAATGATATTTCACCTTGTAAACCCATTTGCAGCCGATGGGGGATTTGCCAGAAGGTAAGGGAACCACCTCCCATGTGCCATTGCTTTCCAAAGCTTGGATTTCCTGTTGCATAGCTTCTAGCCAACACTGGTGTTTAATTGCCTCAGAATAGGTTGTAGGTTCTATGATATGAGAGACAGAAGCTGCGAAGTGTTGTGAATGAGGTGGTAAATGAGCATAAGAAACATTCAAAGGATACTGACCTTTAGTGATTGCAAGTGAAGAAGATGAAGAGGATTGATTGGTGCATACATAATCTCTGAGCCTAGTTGGTGGAGCAGTTGATCTAGTGGATCGTCGTAAAGGTTGAGGTGATAAAGGGGGAAAATTGTTGTCATCAAGGATGAAAGGTAAAGGGTCTGGTGAAGAGAGCGATGTAACAGGAGTGTTGGGGTGGGGATGAAGGTTTAAAAAATCAAGATCCTCGAACTGACCAAAATCAGTGACATTAATAGGAAACATTGGTTGAGCTGGTACAGGAAGCTTGAAGGGAAAGATATGTTCATGAAAGGCAACATCTCTGTTGACGAAAAATGTCTTGGAGACTAAATTGAATAAAAGATAACCCTTTTGAACAGGTGAATATCCAAGGAAAACTGAAGGAATGGCCTTTGGTGAAAATTTGTCATGGTAATGTGGGACGGTAGCATAGCAGAGGCAACCAAAAATTCTGAGGTGATTTAGTTGTGGTGGTTTTTTATGGAGTACTTCATATGGAGATTTCCAAGATAAAACAGAAGAAGGTAATCTATTGATGATGTAACAGGCTGCTAAAACACTCTCCCCCCAAAATTTAGATGGCAAATTGGCATGAAATTTTAATGCTCTAGCAGTTTCAAGTAAGTGTCTATGTTTGCGCTCCGCAACCCCATTTTGTTGGGGAGTACCTATACAGGAACTTTGGTGAATGATACCGAGAGAAGTGAAAAGATAATGACACTCAGAATTGAAGAATTCACTACCATTGTCACTTCTCACGGTTTTAACAGTGGCAGCAAACTGAGTTTGAACTAAGGTAAAGAAGGAGTGCAATATGGTGGAAGTATCATGTTTGGTTTTGAGTAAGTAGATCCAAGTCATTCTAGTACAGTCATCCACAATAGTGAGAAAAAAACGATGACCATTATGAGTGGACACTCTATAAGGTCCCCATAAATCAATGTGAATCAAGGCAAAAGCTGAAGGAGCTTTGGTGTGACTATCAGGAAAAGGCAATCGGGTTTGCTTAGCTAGTGGACATATAGAGCAAGAAGACAGATCATGTTCCGAATGAAAAATAGACTTCAATTCATTAATCTTTTTCATTTTCAATACAGAAGTGTGGCCAAGTCTGGCATGCCATACATTAGGATCATGATGTAAAGTCATAAAAGAAGAAATAGACTGTATGAGTGAAGCTGCGGAAGTCTTGACAGAAGATAAACTGGTGTCGGAGGGTAACTGTGATGGTGTGAGGAAATATAAGCCGCCATGTTCTTTACCAATCCCCATCATCTTGCCACTGCAAAGGTCCTGAAAAATACAAAATGTAGGGTAAAAAGATACTGAGCAGTGTAGATCTTTGGTGAGTTTTGAAATAGAAATCAAGTTATAGTGAAAATCTGGTACATATAAGACATTGGTGAGTGTTTGGCTCGGTGACAAGTTATGAGTTCCTATATGGGTGACAGAGGTTGATTTGCCATTAGGCAACTGAACACAAGAATTGTTAGAAGCAGTAGCAACAGCAGAATCCAAACAATTGAAATCAAATGTCATATGATTGGTGGCCCCTGTGTCAAGGATCCACCCTAGCTTAGTGGAAGTGCACGCAGAAATCATACCTGCCATGTTTACTGAAGCAGAAGGTGAAGGTTCTTTGTGCAACAGTTGAAGAAGCTGCTGATATTGTTCAGAAGTAAGAACAGGGGCTGAAGGAGCCTTGACAGTGGCAATCTCGCTATCTGGTAACTTATCAGATGAAATAACAGCGTTAGCAGTAGGTTTTTTTTTGGTAAATTTAAAATCAGGTGGAAATCCAACCAACTTGTAACAGTTGGCACGTTTGTGTCCCTTGACATTGCAATAATCACAGATACCATTGAATCTTGGTTTCGGAGTACTCTGAGATGATGAATAAAGAGCAGTGGGCTCTGAAGCAGAGAGCATCGTTGAAGACAGAGTGCGTTGAGATTCATCTCGAAGTAACATCGAATACGCCTGATTAATCGAGGGAAGAGGGGACATGAGCAAAATTTGACTGCGAACATTGGAGTAGGAGTCATTAAGTCCCATTAAAAGTTGAAACAGACGTTGTTGAAGAAGATGATCGGAACTCTTCCGAGAAGTATCACAGTCGCAGGTGGAGAGAGGAACTAACGCATCATACTCATCCCATAGAAGACGAAGCTTGGTGAAATAAACAGAGATGGAAGCTGTACCTTGAATGTGGGAAGAAATAGTCTGATGAAGGTAATATATGCGAGAGCCATCGATTTTGTCAAAGCGCTCCTTAAGATCTTGCCAAACAAGTGACGCACTTGAAGCAAATACAATGCCGGCAGAGAGATCTTTGCAGACCGTATTTAAAATCCAAGACAGAACGATTGCATTGCAACGATCCCAGTGAGAATGAAGGTCAGCAGGAAGGTCGGATTTCTTGCATGAACCATCAACAAAACCCAGTTTATTTTTGGCCAGAAGAGCGATGCGCATAGATCGACTCCAGATGCTATAGTTTTCGATGCCCAGAAGCTGATGAGAAACGAGAAGAGCTCCTGGCGTATCGGAGGGATGCAAGAACAAGGGATGATGGAAATCAATCACACCAGGTGTTTGAGGAAAGGCCATAACGGAGACAGAGAGAAAGAATCAAAGAAAAGAAGGAGAAACGATGATGACCAGAAAAAGAAATGGGTCATTACCCATGTGCTCTGATACCATGTCAAAAACAACGAAATGAAAGAAACGAAGAAAGCAGAAAAGTTCTGTTATTTCTCTCATCAAACAGTACAATGGAGTCCACCGAATATAAAGCAAGTTTCTAACAAATTCTATAACAAAGTTAGCTAAACGACAAAATAACAAATAACGGAAAAAAGAAAATATTTCAATATTCTCAACAAATAACTAAGCGTCGAACGACACTGAGAAGGTCTTGGATGCAATATGAAGCTGTACGCTCCGGGGATGTGGCTGTCTGGTTTTTCATTAGCCTTGTAAGTGATGAATTACAGAGGAGAGCCTTTAAATCCTCCTATATCTTTGGTCATCTTAAACTTAATATTTGGTCCAAATGTATTTTATGATGGCAAAGATGCACAATTTTCAAAAGCTGGCATATGATTTGCAAAATTAACCTTTTAGCTACTTAAGCAGTTAGGCACAACTTCATTCAAAACTGGAACTAATTACTTCTGTCATAACTAGTCATAATACTGTGAATATACTATATCAACAAATTGGCTAATTCTTGTTGCCCTGATCAGAAACTTTTGTCTACTAACTATAGCGTTTCTTTCTTGCAAAACAAGCTGACAATAGGTCTTGATTACTTGCAACATTTATTATAATTATTACTTGGTGTGTATTTATAGTTACTGATTCTTAATAAGTTTAGCAGTTAAAATATTGAAATGAAATGTTTGTTATGGTTCAGGACTTCTTTTCCCAAATATCTTCAATTTGTTGTGCTTTTTGGGTTCACCTATACAATTCCTTTCCTTGAGCTAATTTGGCAAACTTATTCAAATTGTCTAATGTATGGATGTTTTGTGATCGGTTTTGTTTCTCAACTATTATTGTGTAGACAACTGTGGCATTTATCTAATTTAAGTGATTATTTTCTTTTGGACATATATTTTGAGAAAGAAGAAGAAACATCTTTTAACACTTCCCCTGCTTCTAAAGTGCAATATTTTTTACTGCTTATGTCTTGCTTATTGTGTCTTTTTTAGCTCTAAGAGTTAGCTTTTTGAGAATTCACTTAGATGTAAATTATAACCCACACCTTCCATAAATATATGTTGAATTTGGGCAAAATATGCTTGGGTTGAGGCTTGTTTTTTGTGATTTGTTATTCTTATTAATTGCAGATGAGTATTGCTTGGTCTTATTAAGCCTTGTGTTTGTGGTTACAATATTCGTCTCTAACAAATGCCTTTCTAGTGGCTTACAGTTTTAGTTGTCGCTTTGTATATAGTTTATGGCTTTATGGTACATGCATCTTTTTTTTTCTGTACTATCCCATGGTAGAAAAATAACTACAAGGAGTTGAAGTTCTATGATGAATGTCTCATTGACACAGTGGGAGTTGCAAGAAAAAAAAAGTAGGAGAATGCAACTATTGAGTTGACAGAAAGATTGCTACAATCTATTTATGTGCTCAAATTGTTATTAAGTATTAAGGATAAGAAAGAATTTTTTTTTTGTGCTTCTAAAATTAAATCATTGCTTCAAAGAGATAGAGTTTGCCATGATAAATCCATCACTTTCTGGAGGTGATCAAACAATGAAGTGGACTGAAACTTTGAATGTGAAACTTCAACATGTATATGGTTTTGGAGTAGTTCTGTTGGGGCTCCATTTTGTTGAAATGTCACAAACATAGTTTTGCAACCAAAAGTAGTAATGCATGGAATTTAGATCAAATTAGTTGATTCTTTGTTGAGTATTTGAGATTTAAACCATAATTGCAGTGTTAATGAGAGGAAATTAAGGTTTTAGATGAAAAATAGGGTAAGGGCAAAGGAGAAAGCTAGTTCTACTTCATCTATTGTTTGATAGTTTCAGTTTGGACTAACTAATAGCTAAGTTTTATTGTCTATAGCATAATAATTGTTCAGGATATAACTAACTTGTTAACTACAGACTTAAGCATGGCTTCTTGACTGTTGTAGTTATCCCTGGGAGCTAGTAAAGAACTAGACTTTGTGATCCTTGCTCTGTATTGGTTTCTTGCTTTGCTATCTTTCACCCATGCTAACTTAAGTTCCACTCGTCCAGTTGCTTTAGGTTTCAAGCAAGTGAATACCTTTAATTCTTGCTTGAAAGTTTGTACTTCAAACAAGCTATAACTCTGGATTATACTTTCTGTGTTAAGATTCAAATAAATGTTTTTGCAATCTTATTTTGATAGCTTTAAGGTATGTGTCTGGCAAGTATATATGGAGTTTAAGTTGCATGAGTAATTAAAGATTTATTTGTTTTTAACTGTTGATTTAAATCATCATTTTATTGGATAAGCCTTTACCTCTTTGTGAATTTGATTATTATGAGTGAATTAGAGATTCTTTTTTATCTCTCACAAACTTGAGTGAATCAATCGTTTAATTGAAGCATTTTGCATGGACATAATTTGGATACGTCCAATTTTTATGTCCATTGTTCATTTGTTTTCTTCTATAATTGGTCTTCAAAATGGGACTCATTTGACTCTTGTGCCTATCTTTTGCTTATTTTATATGATTACTACATATGATTTGTTGATTATGTTTACTCATTTAGCTCTATTTTTTAATGGCTTACTGGTTTGAGCACCCAATTCAGTTTTCAATCCCCACAGTATAGGATAAAGAACTGTGAAGATTACTCATAATTGCGGTGTGCGTTGGCATTTCTTTAGTCATTCTTTTGATCTTTGGTGTACTTTAGTTGTCAAAAGGAATCAAGCCTTTGACATTAAATGGTATTAGATTGTCTTCAAGGTACGATTCGCATATAGATAAAGGATTTTCTTGGTGGAGTGGGACAAGTGCTCTTTTATGAATAGGCGTGAGGTTCTTGATATAGGTTTAGATCTTTTATATGAATTAGTCTGTTCCAACTCTGTGGAGCTTGGTAGGAATAGGATGTGGTCTTATAAGCATAGACATTGATGCTAGAAGCCAAGCCTTCATTGTTGCCATTGTCCATTGCTCATGAACATAGTTATATTCCATATATTTTAATCTAATTTTAGTTCAACTACCAAACAAAAGTACATGTTTTTTTTATAACAAATAGACCTTATGTTGTATAGTCATACTTTAATGAGATGGGTTGATATTTTCACGTAAATTCATATGTGTTAAGTGACGTCTCTTCCATATCACATTCAAACTTGATTTTTATACAATAACACTTAATTGATTGTGATTAAAAAATGAAGTAACTTTTATTTTAATTATTTAAAAGAAATATGTTGTTTCAGTGCTCGTGAGTGAAAATTTGGATCTTCTGTTTCAATAAATTTGTTCCAACCTTGTTTCGCCATAATACAGTTTCGTTTTAATAAAACTCAATTCTGTTGTGTATCAATCAGCCCTCTTTTAACTTTAACGAGGCTGATGCCTTTTCCTTTTCCTTTCTTTTTTGTTTCTACTTTACCAACACGCGGGAATGCCAAATAGAGAAACCAAACTTTTTTTAAAGAATTTGTTTAGCTTCAGTTGTTAGATATTTATTTAAGTTTAATGCTAAAGGATTCATTTTTTCTTCTTAATTAAATTGTTAATTCTACACTTAATGTTTCTCTATATCATAAAAGTGAAGTATCCATTTTCAATAATTTTCATTTGTTTTTTTTGGGGTTTTGCTTCAGGATTAAACTTAATAATTCTATGGCGGATGTATCTTCATCTTATCATCAGTTAAAATTTGAAGATAGTAATGAAGTTGGCAGGAGTGAAGGTGAAGATGAGCTTATAGCTATCATGAGTTTAAACAGTAATCATGATTTGCAAGCTACCCACTCATTTGCATCCAAAGAATTAATACCAAAATTTGGAATGGAATTTAAGACAGAAGAAGATGCTTACCAATTATATTTGGAATAAGCTAGAGAAGTTGGGTTTGGTAAGGAGAAGCAGAAACCACAAAGATAAATCTGGAAACTTCATTGACAGATTATTTTGTTGTAGTGTTGAAGGTAAACGAGAAAAAGACAAACGACATATGTATGTGAAAGTAGCACGCCCTGAAACAAGGTTTGGTTGTGAAGCTAAAATGAGAGTCAGCCGTCGAAGAGGCAGACAACTCTGTGTGGTTTAGTTTATTGAGGAGCATAATCACTACCTCTCGAGTCCAAACAAGACGCACTTACACATATCTCATCGAAAGATAAGTTTACCTACAGCACTGTAAATTGAAATGGAAAATGACATAGGAATCCCACCAAAGGCATCATATGATGTCATGGTTAGGCAAGTAGGTGGTCGAGAGAATTTAGGTTTCATACCAGATGACTACAAAAATTACTTACGGTCTAAAAGAACGAGAGATGTGAAAATAGGGGATACAGGAGGTGTTCTGGAATATTTGCATAAAATGCAATTAAATGATCCGAATTTTTTTTTATGTTATCCAAGTTGACGAAGATGATTTAATAATCAACATTTTCTGGTCAGATGTAAAGATGAGAGCAGATTACTCAAAATTTGGTGATGTGGTTTGCTTTGACTTAACTTATTGGAAAAACAATGAAGGTCGTCCCCTTGCATTACTTGTAGGTGTCAATCATCACAAGCAAGCAACATTCTTTGGTGTTGCATTGTTATATGATGAGACATCCTTCATGTTTGAATGGTTATTTGATACTTTTACGAAAACTATTTGTGATAAAAGACCTAAAACTATTCTTACAAATCAAGATGCAACAATGGTAAAGGCTCTAGTATTAAGATGGCCTGAAACTCATCATCACTTATGTATTTAGCACATATATCAAAATGCGGCCATCCATTTAAGTGATGTTTTCTCTCAATTCAAAGATTTTGCTAGAGATTTTAGCTCATGCATATATGATTTTAAAGAAGAGGAAGATTTTGTAAATACATAGAATGAAATGTTGTGCAAATATGGACTTAAAGACAATGATTGGTTGAGGGGCATGTTTGGGATAAAGGAGAAATGGGCTTTAGTGTATGGAAGACAAATGTTTTGTGTAGACATGACAACATAAAGAAGAGAGAGCATAAACAATGTTGTAAAGAGGTATGTTACTTATCAATACAAATTCTTGGAGTTTTTTCATCACTTTGAAAGACTCCTTGAAGATCGTAGATATGAAGAGTTAAAGGTTGATTTTAAATCAAGTATAAGTATTCCCTCATTATTATATCCAATTGAAACTTTGAAACATGCAGCTAGTGTTTATACTCCTGAGGTGTTTAAATGGTTTCAAAATTAGTGATGTAAGTCTTATACTTGTTGTATTGAAAGTTTTGGGGAGGATGGATTAATCACAAAATATCAAATTACCCCTCATAAGAAGAGCTATTACCATACAGTTACTTATAATTCATCAAATATAAAAGTTAATTATAGACATAGAAAATTTGAGTTTGCTGAAATTTTATGTTCTCATATTTTGAAAGTTTTTACCATGAAAAATATTATGGAGATCCTAAGTCAGTACATATTGAAAAGGTGGACATGTAAAATAAAACTTGGATTCGTAGAAGATGAAAATTATTGAATCAACATAAGCAATTTGGATCCCAAGATATGTCAAAGTATGTGGTATAAAGAATTGTGTGGGCTATATGTTCAATTGGTTACAAAAGCATCCGAGAGTGAAGAGAGTTACAAAATTGTTAAAGACTGTATTTTGAAGATGTTGGAAATCGTCGATGCTAGACTACAAGGTAATAGATCAACTGTCCACTAGTCGATTGCGAGCTCTAATGTTAGCTTATAAGGTGAAAAAATGGTTCAATATTCAAGTGCTATAACAGATTACTTGAGCCAAAATGGGATTGAAATTCATGAAAAGAATAGTATTGGAATTAAAGGAATCAAAATCAAGAAGAAAATTGTTTCAGGTAAGAGATTGAGGGGTGGCTTGGAGAAGGGTATGAGAAAAAGGAAATCAACCAAAAGAGTTCAGACTCTGACAAATCTTACATTTGCACCAACATTACCAATTAATCTTGAGGTTTTATCTATAAATTTTTTTCTTGAATTCCATGTCCCTTACATGTGTACTTTTTAACAAAAAAGATTCAATGTTTTAACAATTAGTCTAGTATTTTAATTATATAATCTTTTAACTTTTTTGATGATAGGTTGTCTCTGCCAATTCAAGTCAAACAAATTCTATTAAAGGCATTCCATTTTCTATGGACATGACCTACTCCCAATTGGTATTTATCTTTTGCCAGAATACTATTACTAACGACATTATGTTTAGTAACTTATTCATAATTCACTAATGATACTATTTTTTAATGATTCTTATAGGCACATGATGCAAATCAAATATAACCATATTTTTACCATGATTTTACATTGATTTCGCATGATTTATAACTCATTTAGTTAAAATTATTAATTAGAGGCACAATATTTATGCGGGTTAATGATT
>JAOTAY010021345.1:0-10854 GCA_025629805.1 Erythroxylum baracoense | reverse complement strand
CGACACTCACACTTGACTTAACCATCTTTGTCTTTCATTCTTACTTTTTACTACATGCTCTCATCTTCTTCTTTCTTTTCTCCATTCACGACATTCACAACCCATACTGACAATGTGAGTTTGGTTAACATCTTGCATTTTGTTTCGTTGCCTTCATTTTGATGATAAAAACCCAACCTATTATTGATCTTCATGGATTGTTTTTAAAGAAACATTATGATGATTGTTTAGGGTTGAATTGATAGTGAAAATGGTGTATGAAGAGTGCTAGAATGTTGATGAATAAATGTATACGTTTGTGTTCTATTTTTGTATAAATGATAACAAATAGTTTATGGATGATATTGAGATAGAATTGAGGTGAAAATGATGCAGAAATGAAGTCTAAATAATGAATTATGAAGAAGATATGTTGGATATAGTATGTAGGGGTTAAAATCTGGAAAGATTTGAAGGAAAAGGATGATGATTTTTCCAGATCACCCATCCCACGATTGTGGGAATGCCTCCACAATCGTGGGAAAGGAATTGAGAGTGAAATATTATCTTTTGTGTGATCGTTAAATCAACTAATGATTAGTTACTTTACATTGCTGCATTTAGACTTGAATGAGGGAAGTCTAAAGGAGGGAAGTCTCACTGTAGCTGAGTATGAGATACGATTTAATGAGTTAATGGGGGTATGCTACTGCCTTGAGTCCGACTGAGGAGGATAAGTGTAGGCGATTTAAAGATGGGCTGAATATGGAGATTAGGACGAGGTTGGTCATTACTAATTTGGTTAGTTTTATAGAACTACGAGATGCCTCAATCTGAATTGAATAATTAATGAAAGATGGACAAGGAGAATACAAACAAGAGTTCAGAATAAAGACACATAGTGAGTCTCAAGTTGATTCTGGCAGAAGTTTCAGTAGATGCCATAATAGATCTTTTCGAGCACCGACTAGATCAAGACAGTCAGGGTTTAGACCGAAGGGTAGTTTTGTACAAGCTGGTAGTGTTAGAGGTCCAGTATCAGGAGGAAAAACACTATAGATGCCCAGTTGTGAACACTATGGAAAGAAACATGGTGGAGAATGTTGGAAGTTATCGGGAGCTTACCTTCAATTTGTCTTTTTTAAGCACTATATTAGAGACTATCTCACAACTTTCAAAGCACAGTCTGGAGTAAGAGGATGAGCAGTGACTGAAATGACTTTCCAGCAGAGCAGAGCTAGTGGATCAAGACAAAGAGACAGAGGTAGAGGCAGAATAAGTTAAACTGGTCCTAATGTCAGGGATGAGGTGCGGAGTAATTAGCCACAGTCTCAAGCCAGGATTTATGCCATTACGAGACAGAAGGCCCAAAACTCTCCAGATGTTATAGCAAGTGTGTTAAATGTCTTTCAGTTTGAAGCATTTACATTGTTAGATCAGGATCTACACATTCATTTATCACATCGCATCTAGAATCGAAATTGCATTGTGATAGAGAGATGTTGAAATGTGGCTTAGAAGTGAGCACATTGGTAGGTAGTACTACAGTAATAGGATGTGTGTAAAGGGTGTATGATTCAGGTTGATTAGGCAGAGTTGAAAGCTAATTTGATAGTATTGCAATTAAAAGAGATAGACCTCATCTTAGGTATAGATTGACTTATTGCTCATAGGGCTATGGTGAACTGCTATACTAAAGAGGTGATTTTTGAATCTCCTAATTAGCCGAGAGTAATATTTCAAGGTGTTAGTCAAGCAGTGCTAGCCAAAATGATCTCATCAATGAGTGCTTTAAGACTGATTCGAGGTAGATGTGAGGCTTATTTAGCCTATATAACTAATACCCAAACTGAGCAGATAGTACAGGATATTCCTATTGTGAGGGACTTCCTGGATGTGTTTCCCACTAAATTATCTGGTTTACCCCCAGATAGGGAGACAGAGTTCGCTATTGACCTTGTTCCAGGTACGACTCCTATATCTATTTCTCCATATGGGATAACACTTGTGGAACTTAAGAAACTTAAGGCTCAGTTGTAGGAGTTATTGGATAAGGGCTTTATCAGACCAAGTGTGTCACCTTGAGGAGCTCTGGTTTTGTTTGTGAAGAAGAAGGATGGAACATTGAGATTGTGTATTGATTATAGCAATTGAATTAGGTGACAGTGAAGAATAAGTATCTATTACTAAGAATATACGATTTACTTGATCAGTTACAGGTAGCTCAAGTGTTTACTAAACTAGATTTGAGATCAGGGTACTATTAGTCGAAAATAGCAGAGGCTGATGTACCAAAGAGTGCATTTATAACCAGATATAGGCACTTTGAGTTTTTAGTGATGTCTTTTGGGTTGACAAATACTCCGACAACTTTTATGGCTTTGATGAATAAGTTATTCCAACCTTATTTAGATCATTTTGTGATTGTATTCATAGATGATATTTTGGTGTATTCGAAGAGTAGAGAGGAACATTATGAGCATTTGAGTTTAGTCTTACAGATAATGAGAGAGAAGAAATTGTATGCCAAGTTCAGTAAGTGTGAATTTTGGCTTCATCAAGTGATATTCTTGGATGATATAGTATCTGGATAGGGAATACAGGTAAAACCAAAGAAAGATGAGGCAGTAATGAAGTGGGAAGCTCCAAGAAATGTGTCTGAGGTTCAGAGTTTTCTTAGACTAGCAGGTTACTACAAAAGGTTTGTTGAGGGTATTTTATTGATCTCGGCCCCTTTGACAAAGCTTCTAAGGAAAATGTACCTTTCAGATGGACTGATGAATGCTAAAAGAGCTTTGAGGAATTAAAACACTGATTAACTACAACACTGGTGTTAGCTATTCCATCAGGATCTGGAGGACATGTAGTATCTAATGATGCTTCACACTAGGGTTAGGATGTGATTTAATGCAGTATGGCAGAGTAATCACATATGCATTGGGACAGTTAAGGTCTTATAAGTTCAACTATCCAATTCATGATTTAGAACTTACTGTAGTGGTTTTTGCGTTGAAGATTTGTAGGCATTATCTGTATGGTGAAACATTTCAAATATTTACTGAACAAAGAAGTTTAAAATATTTATTAAGTCAGAAAGAGCTAAATATGACACAAAGGTGATGGATTGAATTGTTTAAGGATTATGATTGCACAATTAAAAACCATCCTGGTAAAGCTAATGTTGTGGCTGATGCTTTAAGTAGGAAAACTAATATTAGTGTCGTACAGATTCAGACATCAATGTTATCAAACCTAGTACAACGGAGAGCATTGAATGCTAAGTTAAATTTGAGGTAAAATAAAACATTGTTGGCTATATTAAAGCTTAGATCGGTATTGCATGAAAGGATCAGAAAAGCTTAAAGAAAGGATCCAGAATTAGTGAAGCTTATTAAGAAGTTGAAATATAATTTGAGTTTTGAGTTTGAATTAAGAAATGATATATTATGGTTAAAACAAAGATTATGTGTACCTGATGTTGATGATCTGAGAAAAGAAATTCTGGACGAAGCACACATAGCAGCTTATGCTATGGATCTTGATACTACCAAGATGTACAGTACTATGAAACAACATTTTTGGTGGCCAAGGACGAAGAAATAAGTGGCAAAATATATTGCTAAATGTTTGACTTGTCAACAGATTAAGGTAAAGCATCAGGCTCCAGTTGGGAAGTTAAAGTCATTGCCTATTCTAGAATGGAAATGGGTAAGGATCATTATGGATTTCATTATGCCTTATGGGTCATTTTTTACGAATTGACGAAATTGACCCATTTCTTACCTGCGAGAGAGAATAATACACTGGATCAGTTAGCTCAAAGGTATGTAAATGAGATAGTGAGATTATATGGAGTTCCAGTGTCTATTGTATCAGATCGGAATCCCATATTTACTTTAAAATTTTGGGGTAGTTTACAAACAGCTGTAGGTACAAAGTTAAATTAAACTTCAATACAACATTTCATCCTCAAATATATAGACAGAGTGAAAGAACTATTAAGACTGTTCAGGATATGTTTAGAGCATGTGTTTTGGTGTTCCAAGGAGCATGGGATCAATATGTAGCTCTTATTGAATTTGCATACAATAGTCATTATCATAGTAGTATCAATATGGCACCATATGAGACATTATATGGTAGAAAGTGTTGTTCGCCTTTATAGTAGGATGGGAGGGTCTAAGGATTGTTGAAGGCCTAGGATTGATTCAAGATACTATTGATAAGGTTAAACTAGTCCGTAGTAGAATTAAAGTAGCTCAAGATAGGCAAAAAAGTTATACAGATCAGCATCGGAGAGAGATGGAGCACCAAATGGGAGATAAGGTGTTTCTAAAAGTATCACCTTCACAAGGAGTGCTAAGGTTTGGTAAAAAGGGTAAGTTAAGCCCTAGATACATTAGTCCATATGAGATTACTGAGAGAGTTAGACCATTTAGCATTACCAGCAGAAATGGATCAGATTCATAATGTGTTTCATATTAGTATGCTCAGGAGATATTGGTTAGATCCAACATATATATTACCAATACAGGAAGTTGAAATTGTAAGTAATTTGAGTTATATTAAGGAACTGGTTAAAATAGTGAGTTATTAGACTAAACAATTGAGAAACTGAGTGATCCCATTGGTTAAAGACCTTTGGAGGAATCATTCGAGAGAAGAAGCTACATAAGAAACTGAGGAGAATATGAGGAAACAATACCCCCATTTGTTTGATTAATCAGGTAAGAATTTTGAAGACAAAATTTGTTAGGGGGAGAATTGTAATAGCCCATTTTCCATACTAAGGGTTAGAACCTTAGACTACTACATATGAGTAATATCATTCATTAGGATACACACATGAATTATGATTTCATACATATTGCAAAGATAGTATATGCATTTAATTGACGTATTCCGAGGTTTGAAAGGTTTAAAATGATCATGATGTGTTTTAAGTCATCAATTTACACTTATTTTGTACTTAATTCTCTTTAATGTGTTGAAATTATTATTCAAAATTAATGGAACTGTCTTATAATTGTTTGCAGATGATTTTCAACACCTTAGAGATGAAATTGAATCAAAAAGATGTAAAAGAAATAAAGAAAATCCGAAATTTCAAATCAGGCAGAAATTCAGTCACTATACGTGGCCACTTGTGAGGATAAAAAGAAAATTCTGCAGATCTGTTTTCAAATTTAAATCTGATTCTTTTGAGATTTTCACAATTTGAATATGTGGGAAACGTGATCTGCAAGATAGGAAGGAAAAAGGAAAGGATCGGGAGGCTTTAAAAGGAGAAAAGCATGAACAGTACATGGAGGTACTGTTCACGCAGCATGCTTCATCATCGTTTTTCAATTTTTTTGCACTCATCTTCTCGTTTTTTAGTAGCCTTAGGAAGCTTTGATTTTTTTCACTTTTTCTTCTGGGGATTTTCATATTCTTTAGGAAAAGAACTAGGGATGGAGACTATGTGTTTTGTTATTTCTTTTATTTTCAATTCCATTATGAGTAGCTAAATCATCTTTCTTGGTTTATAGAATCCTAGTTATTGAACTCTGAATGTCGTGAGACTTTTGTTCTTTGTTTCAATTGATTTATCAGTCAAGTATTAATTATTTTTCTAGGTTATTATTTGATTGTTTGATTTTACGACTAGGTGCACAACTAGTTTGTGATTTTATTCAATCAATCGCTAGATTAAACAGGTTGACGTTCAATTCTTTTAATCAAAAGTAGCGACTAGGATTTTTGTCTACTATATTAGGGACATAATTCTAGGAAAAATAATTGTCTAGGTTAAATATACATTGTATGTATGTTATCTAGTTTGTCGATTTTCTTGATTCGTAAAGCTATTAATTAATTAAATCTAAAATCGTATCCAGGTTATTGATTAATAAGGGTTAATTCAAATACATGTTTTGGTTAACTAAACGTAAGAGAAAATAGGTAAAGAAATTTACCACGACGAATGCTTAACTGATAAATTGGTTATTTTTAATGTCGATGATCAAAATGAAGGAGACCAGAAGCTAAGATTCATTTTTATTGATTGTCGAATTATCATTGTTTTGCTATTTGTTATTTTTCAACTTCGTATTCCATCTAAATTCTGTTTAACTCGCAATTTAAATTAAAACCCCTCATTTCGTTACTTTGTTTTAGTTTTAAACTCGCTAACCTTTACCGTTAAAAATTCCTCGTGAGAACGATATCCACTTACCACTACTACATTAATTTGTGTTAACGGAAGTGATTTCTTTTAAATTTGGTTGCAGGTGACAACAGTACTAGAGAAGGTGATTGAGAAGAGAGTAAGAAATGATACATCTATCTCAGAGAACCAGTTTGGTTTCGTACCAGAAAGGTCCACGACAAAAACTTTACATTTCCTTAAAAAATTAATGAAATATTACATGAAAAGATAATGTAACCTACATATGGTTTTATTAACTTATAAGATTATGACTAGATACTTAGGAAAATTATGTAGGGATGCTTGGAAGTTAAGAGAGTTCTTATGACCTATATATAGGTTGTTAAGGATATATATGAAGAAGTAAAGACTATAATAAGGATGACAGAAGGAGATATATAGTATTTTGTATCAATAGTGGGCTACATCAAGGCTCCTTATTGAGCCTATTTTTGTTTTTAGTAATGATGCATGAGCTCATCATGAATATCTAATGGAATGTACCTTAGTTTATGTTGTTTGCTGATAACATTATTTTAGTGGATGAGATAAAATAGGTGTCAATATCAGGCTAGAACTTGGGTGGGATACTTTAATGACATTATTTTAGTGGATGATATAAAATAGAGGGTTAATATCAGGCTAAAGTTTGGGAGGGATATGTTAAAGTCGAAGGATTTTAAACTAAGTAGGATTAAGACTAATTACTTAGAATGCAACTTTTCGAGCTATAGGATGATTTCCAATGTGGAGGTAAAAATTGGTTGAAAACTTATACTACAGAAAGAGCGTTTTAAGTATCTAAGATTTATCATCCAAACTAATAGAGACATTGATGGATATATAGTTCACCGTATCAAATCAAGGTGGTTTAAATGAAAAAAGTACATCAATAATTTTATCTGATAAGAAAATATCATTCAAACTTAAAGTTAAATTTTATTATTTAGTGATTACGCTGACTATGCTCTATAGGACAGAGTGTTGGCTCATTAAACAAGTGCATAGTCATAAGTTAATAGTGGTGGCGACAAGGATGTTTAGTTGGATATGCAACCTTACTAAAAGAGATAAGGTCAAGAATATAATTGTAAGAGAAAAATTAAAAGTAGCTAATATTAATAAAAAATTAAGATAGACAAGAATTAGGTAGTTCGAACATATTAAGAGGAGACATTCTGAAGCTCCAGTAAGAAGATATGAAAAGATTGTTCTTAAGGAGTATAAGAGAAAAAAAAAAGACCTAAGAAGAACTAGAGGGAGGTGATCAAGAATGGTATGACTTTGCTGGAGCTTACCGAGGAAGTGATCCTCAATAGAAAACTTTAACATACTAAGATACGTGCAAATGATCTCATATAGAGAGGTCTTTTTTTCTCATTGATCTTTTAAGCTTTTTCCTTCGAAGTCTTATGTCTTATATTTAGCCTAAACATTTAATATGTAGTACTTCTCTCTTAATTATTTAGCCTAAACATTTCTTTATTTAGTCTAAATATTTTCTTATAATGATTTGTTTGTTTTATTTGTTTACTTGTCTTCTTTTTTTATTGTTTATTTATTTACTTATTTTATTTTTATTTTTATTCTTTACCTTATTCTATATTTACTGTATTATTTATCATATTACTTGTTTTATATTTTTATTTATATGTATGTATGTGTTTATGTATTAATTAATTATTATTATTAATTTATGTCCATTTTTATTTTTAATTTTATTACTTTATTATTTTAATTTTTTATATAGATCTATTGAAAACAGTATTTCTATCAATTAGGAGTAAAGTTGTGTATTTTTGGACCTTCTTAGACCCAGAAATTAATATTTATAACTTTTACTAAAATATTGATGTTGTTGTAATTGTTTAATCTTTGACAATTAGTCTTTGCCGTGAAGGTCCTTAAAGTGAAACTATAATGATTGATGAAAGTTCGCGGAAGCTAGCAGACTTTTCCACCTTGACACCACCCTCTCTAGCCTCTATATATATAAAGAGCACCTTACAACAAACATAAAACACACCTTCTGTAAATCTACTTTCTCCATATTGGAATTTCAGTCAGGTACAGCCAGAGATAGAGCAATATATATCAGATGGAGTGCCAAAGTGCAACTAGATACGTGACTCTGCTGCTGATAATACTCATGATCGTGAGCAGCAGGTCAGTGGAGGCAAGAGCAATGGTAACTCAGAAGAAGATTAATAGCAGTTTACTCTTGCGAGAATTTGGATATACCAAACCAAAGCTAGTTTATTTTACGACCTCCATAAGATCACCGTCAACACCAAGCCCTACAATAACGCCTTAAGCGCCGTGGTTCCCATAATCTAGGTTTGTACTTAGGGATGTCAACAGGATGTTCTTTGTGTTGTTTACAGGTATATCCCTAAGTCATGTTTGTCTTTGTGTTGGATGTGTGAGCTAGCTTGTGGCTGTTTTGAGTTTTCCATTTTATCCTTCAACGTTCTTCAAATAACATTTCTTTTTGACATGATGTATGTATATTCTAGTTCTTGATGAATATTATATTTCTATATATGATAATTAGAAGAGTTAGAAATAATTACAGGCACCTTTATGTTCCTGTATTTACCAAAATTTCAACCCTAGTAATAAGAATAACAATAAGTTGGGTGTTTTAGGTTGATTTGGGTTCAAAACTCGATCAAGCATAAAAATATATCTAAATTCAAATTTGAAAATTTTAAAAGTTTTGAAAGATAAGGAAAAAAATTAAAATATACTAATATTTATTATATTATTTGTAGTATGGTTAATCTATTATAAGGTTGCGTTATATGCTTAACTTGTACATTTTTTAATGCACATAATTTTAAAAGTAGTAATTAATGAGAAACATTATTATCAAGTAAAATTTTCATAAATTCAATTCATTTTGAATCACCATATTATCATGCGTACTCTATTATATTAAAAATATTAAAATGAATTATACCATATTAGTTATTTATATTAGAATTCATCACGATAATTTTGATTTATATTGATAATTTTGGTTAATATAAAAATAGAAGTAAAAATATTAAAAATATATTACTAATACTAATATAAAATAAATTTTATTATCAATTACCTAATGATCATATAATTAATTCCTTATATCATGGTTTGGTTTAGTACTGTATGGATCTTGTTTTTACTAAATTTAAGTACTTCATATTTATGAATTAATGAAATGAGTACGATTATATGATTTGTGGTCATTTGTAAATCAGACGTTATATTATAATAAAAATAATGACAAATTATTATTATATTATGAGATCATGGATGAATTCCAAAGACTTGTTGAGTATTCGACCATTAGTCCTTTGACTTGAAAGTTTGATGAAGGTTGGTGGAATCTCGCAGACCTTTCCACCTTTTAGCTCCACTCTCAGACGATGACGACGACACAATAATAATAATAATTTAATAAAAAATTTGTTACTATTTTAAAATTTAAAAGAGTTTAAAAATATATAATTTTATTTTTAATTAGTAGAAAAATTATTTACAATAAAAAGCACCTTACAATTATAATTTAGATAATACTTAATTTTGACGCAAAAACTCTTCAGTCTTGGACTAGTATTAGTCTTTCTTTTTGACATTTTAGTTAACTTTATTGTTGCAAGAAAGGTAGTTAAGATGTTCTCTTTGTAATAATGTATTTTTTTGTAATAAAATTTTCTTTATTTGACTTTAACCCACAGGTTACTTCTTCCATTAGTATTACTCTTAGACGTGAAAAGTCAAATATATTGATTGGTGAAAGTTAGTAGAAACCAACAGCCGGTAAAAGTTAGTAGAAACCAACAGCCGTTCACACTCCTGTATACGCACATGAAATTTTTTGTTTCGATTATGATATTTTATCATGTTCTATTGAATTTTATTAGAACATTATAACTAAAACAAAAAATCTGTTATCCTATATTCGTGTCTATATATATATATATATATATTAAATATGTACATAGAGTACTTTTATGTTACTCTCTTGTTACTTAAAACAAGTTTGCAGATATGTACCTAAGTGATACTTGACTTTGTGTTGGATGTGTGGAGCTAGCTTTTGGCTGTTTTGAGTTTTCTATATTGTCCATCAATGTTCTAATAATATTTCTTTTTGGCATGATGTATGTTCTTTGTATATTAAATGTAACTGTTGCTGGTTCTCGACGAATGTTGTATTTTTGGAGAACTATAAGAATAAGAAATAAGGAAATTGCCGTATTCCCGGTGGTTAATCAACTCGTTAAATAATAATATCATTAAGGAAATTGCTGTATTCCCGATGGTTAATCAACTCATTAAATAATAATATCATTATTATATATATATATATATATAGAAATCCTATGTTATAAATTATTTAGTTATACAAATTCTTATACTTACTGATCATATTATAAACCATAAATCGTTTAGTCTTTATTCATCCCACAAAGATTAAGAAAGATTAATAATCCTTCACTTCTCTCAGAATTTGAATATACGTCTCTTATGGTCTAAGTTTAACCCGATTTTTGTTTTTTAACGGTAAAGGTTAGTGAGTTCAAACGGGACAAATAACGAAAGTAAAGAGGGGGGTTTGTATAATCACAGCAATAATAGAAAATCAAAGGGAAAATCACAAATCAAAAGCAATAATTAAATCTGAAAAATCAATGAGA
>JAOTAY010021344.1:0-10855 GCA_025629805.1 Erythroxylum baracoense | reverse complement strand
AAATGTGAAGAGAGAAAGAATGTTAGAATATAAATACACGCATGATCATAAAGACTTGCATGACATGCATATAACTCTTACTGGTTTCACTTATCCATAGCCCTCACTACAAATCCAAGGAAAATTATGACAAAGTGTCCTAGTGGGTTGATATCCGACATTACTAAGAATGACCTTGGGTTTGCCTAATAAGCCACCTTAAGTCAATCAGTGGATATTGATCATATCAATTGCATCATAACTGCAGCTCTCATTTAGTGCTATCAACTCATGATGTATGTGCACACATTGAGTTATTAACTCTTAATGCGAATACTTTTGATATATGCTACCCAATTCTACCTTTGTCTATGTTGACCTTGAGTTTACTCAACAAATCAACGCTTCTAGTGAAAACCGACCCATTAATCTAAAAATCTTATTTTCATGGTTTGAACATATCCATATAGAGTAGGCTTGGGCTTAGCCAACAACCTTAACTCTAAAAGAATTTTGGTTCTCCCTATATTAATGGAAGGTGTTAGTTTTCATATTATATTTGAGGGATTTCATATTCTAGTCTCATATAAGTCGTAGGATTATAGTCACAATGATATATGGTATGATTTAACATGTTTCATCAATCACATTGTATCTATATCTATAACCATCCATTATCCCACCTAACCAACCCTAGTATGCATTCTTTAATGCAACCATCTCATAAGGTTTTCTTGTATAGGTTATGACATAGATTTGACGTTTGATTCAACTCTTGAACCGAATTTCTTTTTAATGTTGGCATTGGCTAATTTCTCAATCCGTATGTTTTCAATCCTAATTCAAAATGCTAATATAACTAAGTGTAATACCCTCTACTCCCAATTAAACACTTTTAATTGTATCATGCATGTCATATCTAGTCATGCTAGACATGAAATACATGAAATAGATTAATACAATATTAATCTCTTAGATTTACAAATAATTTGAGAACATCAAACCATCACCCTAAGTATCTCTGGGTAATCTCCACTTCATCAAGACTACTTCGACACTTTTCACACAACTTGTGATGGCCAAAACAATCAAGACAATTGAATATACCAACGAGATGCTAATACGACATATCTGACATCCGAAAATTTTTGAAAACACAATTTAAAGCAAATCAGTTTGGCATGCATACAACATCAAAGTAACGTATTTCTGATCACATAAAAATGATATGAGGTATTGAAACCGAAAAACACACAATCAGCACTTCAAAAAACCAGGTCTAGCAGTTTTCTCAAAACTGTCCAGCTTTGTCTTTTGCTTGAAAAAATCATTGAAACAATTTCAATAAATGCTCAGAAAATTACAGTGGCTAAAACATGTGTCCATGAATTTGTTTTAGAATTTATTTCCAAGAAAAACTTAACCAACCTTAGTAACCAAACCAATCTAGAATCTGTGTTCCTCAACATAGACATTCCCAACAGCACACAAGAAATTCTCAACTAAATATTCAATCACCTAGAAAACATTTCTCTATATTCATAGACATTTACAAACATCTTAGAAAGAGGGTGGTGAAAGAAAAATCCCAAAAACGATTTTTATAGAATTTATTCTCGAATTTGCAAGCATGCCTATTCATGTAATGTGCATAAGCATAGAAACCAGAACAATAAAGCATTAATTAGCAAAAACATATCAAATCACATTGATAATTTTTTTCCTTCCACAGACATATTCAGAAACATATCATGAGCAAATTTGGGTAAGAAAAATTGAAAAAAATATCTCTATACTGATTTCAAATTCAACATAATCAGAATGCACAACTGTCACAACCAATCGGCAACATCACACATGTTATGGTTTCTCCTTTATACGGGGCATAAGTGGCTCTGATACCACTGTAGGAAAATCCCAGTGCGTGCATCATATACACGCGGTGTGGAAAAAAAAATTGTTTAAGGAATTTCCTAAATTCTAGGATCTATATGCCTATACAAGGAAATGCCATTAAACCTAGCTGAAAATTCCCAATTCACATACATGTTCATAACACACATATATATAGGAATTCATGGCATTTTCGCAAATCAATCATTCATATAATCACCATGTACCTTGTGAGTAGTCTCTTTCATTCTTTGATCTTCTACTCATCGGGTTGTCATAAACCACAACGACCAAAGCAGACCGTCTCTAATGGTATCCACATAGAGATCGGGGAAACTAACCAAATCAAACTCTTTAATCTGGAAATGGCTAGTACAAATACAAGAGTGCTAGCTCTCTTCTTTATTCTATAGAGAATAAAAACATGAATGCCAATGGAGAACAAAATGTGAAAGAAAATGGAGAGGAAGAAGATGAGAGAGAAGTGAGTAGCTTACTAAACAATTCTCACGATCTTCATCCTTTTACTTTCTTTTGTTTTTTCTTTTCTCGTTTTTGTCTTTTCTCCTTTAAAGATAATAAATGGACAACTTTAAAGACCCCTCTCTTCCTTTTCCATGTTGCAAACCTCTTATATATATATATATATAATTAATATATATAAGGTGGTCCAGTCACACTAGGATCAGTCCTACCAGGTCCTAGGTATGGAAAAAACACCGGAGACCTGTTTTAGCAATATGGACGTTGCGATCTCATCGGAACATCCTGATCTCATCGAGATCCTTTTGGTTTTATTGCTCTCCATATAATGGATCTCTATCCAAAACCATTTTATGAATCCTCCGAGTCACTCTTATGCATGTGACCCATTAGGTTCCTGATTATGTTGGCCACTTGGATTAACACTTAATCCAAGCAAGTCATGAGCAATGTCTAACAACACATTATAACCTCCAATTGATCAAAAAGTAAGTGGTTTGATGAACGAACCCTTGCTCATCACGAACCATCTCATGAACCCTCCCATAAACAATTGCTGTGCAATTCGTACTTTCACCATCGTATACCTCACTTAGTTATAAGTATGGGCAAAGTGCTAACTCTCACTAGACTGAATATGTCAAATCTAGCCCAAGTGATATTAGTTCTCGTCCTAGGACTCATTACTCTATATCAGTGAAAACATTCTTCATGACACATGTACTCTGGCTAGAGGTTTCCAAGTAATGACCCCGACAAGAGGCTGTGGGTATCATCTTCTGCTATCATAAAAGTGGTGAATTCTCTATTGGCTACTCAATTACCTTTGAATACCTCAAGTTATACCTAATCATTACCTTATGAGTGACCTCTGCAAGGGAACAAGGAATGGAGTCAAAGCACAGAATCAATATCTAAGATATCCTTGATTACCTTAAGTCTAAAGATACTTGCACCATTGCTATGATCAGATTATCACTGACATTAGAATAGGACATCTATATGATGATCTCATAGTAGGCCATCTAATGTACTTACTACCTCTAGTAAGCATCCACATCTCAACTCTAAACATCTCATGTTTACAGTTTCTGAGATCTACTGCTTGATCAAATCAAAGAGTTTGACATGTGCTAGTCTATCAGCATTAACGATGTCTAGTCTCATTAATCCTTTGACTAGGGATAATGTAGATATTGACATAATTGCATATGATAGGAATCTCTGCAGTATGATCACATCATAATTTCCTTCATGTTATGTCATATGTCATGGACTTCATTAATTTGCTTATAAATCAATATCAAATTATAAATAATGAACACCATATTATTGAAATGTGCTTTCTTTATTATTGAAAATAAAGTATGTACACAACTTTGTACAAAACACACTAAAGGTAATAGCCTTGAGGGCACTACTCTAACAAATCTCCCACTTGTCCTAAAGCCAATCGTCTTGGTATCTAATACCGTAGGCGAGTACATAAGAATTAAATCTATTCTGTGACAATGGCTTTGTCAACGGATCAGCAATATTCTGCTCGGTGGGAATTCTCTCTATCTGTACATCACCTTGATCAATGATCTCCCTGATCAAATGATATCTACGGAGTATGTGCTTGAACTGTTGATGAGACCTTGGTTTCTTCGCTTGCGCAATAACCCCATTGTTGTCACAATACAACTGTATAGGTCCATCACTACTAGGAACCATACCAAGTACTTGAGGATGTTCTTGACAGCCATCCTGTGACCCTCACCAGGATCCGATTGGTATCTGCTCGTAACAATTAGAGCATATTAGACATTAGGTCTTGTACATAGCATAGCATATATGATAGATCCTACTGCAAATGCACACAGGATCATATTCATACGTGTCCTCTCATCTTGTGTCTTAGGACACATAGATTTCAAGAGTGTTATCCCATGAGTCATAGGAAGATACCCTCTCTTGGATTGCTCCATGCTAAACCTCTTGAGCATCTTGTCTATGTACATTGATTGTCAAAGACCAAGCAACCTTTTTGATCTATCTCTATAGATCTTTATCCCGAGGATATAAGTTTCTTCACCGAGATCTTTTATGGAAAATTGTTTGGATAACCAAATCTTCACAGATTGTAGCATAGAGACATCGTTTCCTAGTAATAATATGTCATCTACATATAGCACAAGAAATACGATTGCACTCCCATTAACCTTCTTATACACACAGGGGTCATCTGGATTTTGTAAGAAACCAAAATCTTTGATTACGTCATCAAAGCGCATGTTCCAATTCTTAGATGCTTGTTTCAATCCATAGATGGATTTCTGAAGGTTGCATAGCTTTTCACCATCATAGGAGATGAAGCCCTCTAGTTGTGTCATATACACATCCTCAGCTAGATTTCCATTTAAGAAAGTTGTCTTCACATCCATTTTCCATATCTCATAATCATAATGAGCGGCAATGGCTAGGAGTATCCTAATAGATTTAAGCATTGCTACTGGTCTCGTCATAGTCTATTCCTTGTCTTTGATGGAAACCTTTGGCCACAAGCCTTGCTTTATAAGTAATTACATTACCATCCATGTCAATTTTCTTTTTGAAAACCCATTTACACCCTATGGGTTTTATTCCTTCGGGTATCTCAACCAAAGTCCATACTTGGTTTTCATACATGGAATACATTTCTGCTTTCATGGCACTAAGCCATTTCTCAGACTCTGAACTCTTCAGAACCTCTTCATAGGTAGTAGGCTCATTATCTTCTATGATCAATACATCATTATGTTCAATCACGAGAAATCCATATCTCTCAAAAACAAAATTTATCCTGCGTGACCTACAAACTTTCTGTGTTAAGGAAGGTTGAACTGTTACTTCATCTATATGAGTCATAGTCTCAGGTTCAGACAGTTGATTTGCGTCTGTTCGAGCATCTTGAACTTCTTCAAGTTCAATTTTGCTCCCACTTTCTTCTTTTAAAAGAAACTCTTTCTCTAAAAAGACAGCATGCTTTGAAACAAACACTTGTTGTTCCTCAGCATGGTAAAATTGATATCCCATTGTTTCTTTAGGATATCCTACTCATAAACACTAGTCAGACTTCACATCAAGTTTATCTGACTATATTCACTTCACAAAAGCGAGATAGCCCCAAACTTTCAAATGAGAAAGATAGGGTTTTTTGTTAGTCCACATATCATATAGAGTAAAGTCAACTACCTTTGATGGAACTTTGTTTAGCAAATAAATAGTTATCTCGAGTGCATACCCCCAAAAAGATTTTGGTAATTTTGCAAAGCCCATCATCTACCATACCATGTCTAACAAGGTTCGGTTTCTCCTTTCAGCCATACCATTATGTTGTGATGTGTAAGGTAGAGTCCATTGAGATAAAATCTCATTATCTTTGAGATAATCCAAAAATTCATGGTCTAAGTATTCCCCACCTCAATCAAATCGTAGTGTCTTGATACCCTTCCTAAGTTGGTTTTCTACTTCATTTCTGAATTGTTTGAACTTTTCAAATGCATCAAATTTATATCTCATCAGATACAGATACCTATATAGAATAACCATCGATAAAGGTAATGAAGTAAAGGAAACCACTTCTGGTATGGATGGACATCGAACTACAAACATCTGAATGTATTAGGTCTAATACTCCAGTCGCTCGTTCACCCTTTCCCTTAAAGGGTAACTTAGTTATCTTGCCTAATAAACAAGATTCACACATGTCATATGATTCATAAACAAATGACCATAAACTACCACTCTTGTGGAGCTTAGCTATGCGTCTCTCATTTCTATGGCCAAGACGACAATGCCATAAGTAATTTGATTTTAAATTATCTCGTTTATGTCTTTTCGTGTCATTGACATTCATAATTGGAGCGACATATCTAATATGTAAATTCTATTACATAATGTACTAGTACCATAAAGCATTCCATTCAAACTAATAAAACAACCATTATTATTGAAATTCAAATGGAAACCAGCTCTATTTAAATAAGAAACAGACAATATGTTCTTTGTTAAAACAAGTACAAAATAACAATCATCCAGTTTAATTACAAGCCCACTAGAGAATGACAAAAAATAAGTGCTATGGCCAATGTAGCAACTCTTGCTCCATTGCCCGCGCGCAGGCCTAGTTCTCCCTCTATGAGTTATCTACTGTCCCTAAGGCCCTGCATATCATTACATATGTGAGAGCCACAACCAGTATCTAATACCCATATGTTATGATCAGAAATAGTATTAACCTCAATGACAAACATACCTGAAGGATCTGGGGCATCTGATTCCTGTTTCTTCTTCAAAGACTCCAGATAGACTTTACAGTTTCACTTCCAGTGGCCATTCATGCCACAATGAAAGCAAGTTCCTTTCCGCGCAGTCTTTTTGGGTTTCTTTTTGGCTGCACTTCCTTTTGGTTTCTTAGACCGTTTCTTCTTTAGGTTCTTTTTTCTTGAACCAAAAGAAGAAGAGTCTATCATTAGCACGGGCTTGCTATCCTTCTTGATAGCTTGCTCTGCTATCTTGAGTAGATTGATTAACTCAGGGATTGTCACGGAGATTTGGTTCATCCGATAGTTTAACACAAACTGCGAATAACTATTAGACAATCTAACCATAATTAAGTCAATACGTAATTTATAGTCCATAATAAAACCTAAGGTGGCCAACCTCTCAATATAACCATTCATCTTTAGTGCATACTGAACTGCAGATGACCTCGTAGTCATCTTAGTAGTGAAGAGCAGCCTCAAGTCTTGAACCTTTCAGACCTAGCTTGCTCATCAAAAAGCTCTCTAAGATGAAATACTATGGTATTAGCATCCATAGACTCATGATGCTTCTGTAGCTCAGGTGACATAGAGGCTAGCATAATGCAGGTAGCCAT
The DNA here is from genome assembly GCA_025629805.1 of Erythroxylum baracoense. NCBI lineage: Eukaryota > Viridiplantae > Streptophyta > Magnoliopsida > Malpighiales > Erythroxylaceae > Erythroxylum > Erythroxylum baracoense. The sequence continues at coordinate 3,597 of JAOTAY010021344.1, read as the reverse complement.
GTCATTATCTTTGAGATGCTTACGATATGCTTTCCGATCCCCATTAGAAGCATCAGCAGCAGGGGGATTAGGAAGTGGAACGTCTAGGACATAGCCTATCTCCTCAAATATGAGAACAATTCTCAGATTTCTCAGCCAATCAAGAAAATTGGGTTCGCTAATTTATTAGAATCCATTAGTGAGCGTAGATTCACACTGGAAGACATCTTCAATCAACCTAAATGTGAAGAGAGAAAGAATGTTAGAATATAAATACACGCGTGATCATAAAGACTTGCATGACATGCATATAACTCCCACTAGTTTCAAAGAATTTATAGCCCTCACTACGAATCCAAGAAAAAAATATGACAAAGTGTCCTAATGGGTCGATATTCAACATTACTAAGAATGACCTTGGGTTTACCCAACAAGCCACCTTAGGTCAATCGGTAGATATCAGTCATATCAATTGCATCATACCTACAACTATCGTCTAGTGCTATCAACTTATGATGTATGCACATACATTAGGTTATCAACTCTTGATGCATGTATATCTGATGCACACTACCCAATTGCACCTCTGTCTACGTTGACCTTGAGTTTACTCAACAAATCAACACTTCTAGTGAAAATCGACCTATTAATCCAAAAATGTTATTTTCATGGTTCGAACAAATCCGTATAGAGCAGGCTTGGGTTTACCCAACAACCTTAACTCTAAAAGAATTTTGGTTCTCCCCATATTAATGGAAGGCGTTAGTTTTCATATTATGCGTGAGGGATTTCATATTCTGGTCTCATCTCAGTCGTAGGATTATAGTCACAAGGACTATATGGTATAATTTAGGATGTTTCATCAATTACATTGAATCTATATCCATAACCATCCATCATACCACCTAACCAACCCTAACATGCATTCTTTAATGCAACCATCTCACAAGGTTTTCTTGTTTAGGTTGTGATGATGCATCTAAAGATTTGACGTTTGATTCAACTATTGAACTGAACTACTTTCTAATGTTGGAATCTATTAATTTCTAAATTCGTATGTTTTCAATTCCAATTCAAAATACCAATATACCAAGTGTAATACCCTCTACTCTGATGTACCAATTAAGCACTTTAATTGCATCATGCTTGCCATATCTAGTCATACTAGACATGAAATTCTCAAAATAGATTAATACAATATTAATCTCTTGGATTTCCAAAAAATTTGAGAACATCAAACTAGTATCTCTAGTTAGTCTCCGCTTCATCAAGACTACTTCGCCACTTATCAAAAAATTTGTGACGGCTAAAACAATCAAGACAACTAAATATATCAATGAGACGCTAATATGACATATTTGACATCTGAAAATTTTTAGAAAAGCTAATTTTAAGCAAATCAATTTGGCATGCATACAACATCAAAGTAACATATTTCTAATCACATAAAAATGATCCAAGGCATTGAAACCAAAAACATACAATCACTACTTCAAACAAACCAAGTCCAACAGTTTTCTCAAAACTGTCAAGATCTGTCTTTTGCTTAAAAAAACTCATTGAAAAATTTTCAATAAATGCTAAGAAAATTAAAGAGGCTATAACATGTTCCCAACATATTCCATGAATTTGTTTAGAATTTATTTCCAAGAAAAACTTAACCAACCTTAGCAACCAAGCCAATCTAGAATTTGTGTTCCTCAACTCAGACATTCCCAACAACACACAAGAAATTCTCAAATAAATATTCAATCACCTCAAAAACATTTTTACATCTTCATAGACATTTATAAACATCTTAAAAATAGGGTGGTGAAAGAAAATCCCAAAAAACAAATTTTATAGAATTTATTCTCGAATTTGTAAGCATACTTATTCTTGTAATGTGCATAAACACAAAAACCAGAACAATAGGGAATTAATTAGAAAAAATATCAAATCACATTGATAAATTTTTTCCTTCCACATACATATTCAGCATCATATCATGAGAAAATCTGTGAAAGAAAATGTCGAAAACAATATCTCTATACTGATTTCGAATTCAACACAATCAATATACACAACAGTCACAACCAATCGGCAGCATCACACATGTTATGGTTTCTCCTTTATACGGGGCATAAATGGCTTTCATACCACTATAGGAAAATCCCGATGCATGCATCATATACAAACGATACTGAAAAACAAAAATTTTTGTTCCGGGACTTTCTTGAAGTCTAAGATCTATATGCCTATACCAGGAAATACCATTAAACCTAGGTGAAAATTTCCCAATTCACATACATGTTCATAACACATATATATATATAGGAATTCATGGCATTTATATAAATCAATCTTGCATATAATAACCATGTACCTTGTGAGTATTCTCCTTAGTTCTTCAATCTTCTACTCGTCGGGTTGTCGCAAACCACAATGACCAAAACAGACTGTCTCCAACGGTATCCACGCAGAGATCGGAGAAACTAACCGAATCAAACTCTTTGATCCAGAAATGGCTAGAACAAAGACAAGAGTGCTAGGTCTTTTCTTTGTTCTATGGAGAGCAAAAACCCTAAAGCAAATGGAGAGAAAGAAGATGAGAAAAACAAAGAGAGATAGATGATAATCATGAAGAAGAAGATGGTTTTTTAAAGCACTCTCAAGATTATTAACTTACTTCTTTTGTTTTTGTCTTTTATGGTTTTGTCTTTTATCAATAAAAGACATTAATTAACTCACTTTAAAGACTCCTCACTTCTTCTTCCACGTTGCCCACACCTATATATATATATATATATATATAAGGTAGCCCAGTCACATTGGGATCGGTCCTACTGGGTCCTGGGTATGAAAAAAACACCGGAGACCTATTTCAGCAATGTGGATGTCACAATCTCATCGAGACATATCCCGTTCTCATCCGGATCCATTTGGTCCTATTGCTCTCCAAATAATGGATCTCTATCCAAAACCATTTTATAAATCCTCCGAGTCACTCTTATGCGTGTGACCCATTAGGTTCCCAGTTATGTTAGCCACTTGGATTAACACTTAATTCAAGCAAGTCATGAGTAGAATCTAGCAACACATCATGACCCCCAATTGACTGAAAAGTAAGTGGTTTGACGAACGAACCCGTGCTCATCATGAACCATCTCACGAACCCTCCCATAGAAAATTACTGGGCAATTCGTCCTTTCACCATGTTATACCCCTCTTGGTTATGAGTGTGAGCAAAGTGTCAACTCTCACTAGACTGACTATGTCAAATCTAGCCCAAGTGATATCAGTTTTTCGTCCTGGGACTCATTACTCTATATGTCAATGAATACATTCTTCATGGCACATTCTCTGGCCAGAGATTTCCAAGTAATGAGCCTGACAAGAGGCCGTGGGTACCATCTTCCGCCATCACAGAAGTGGTGAATCCTCTATTGGCTACTCAATTACCTCCGAATACCTTATGTTATACCCAATCACCATCCTATGAGCAACCTCTGCAAGGCAACAAGGAATGGAGTCAAAGCACAAAATCAGTATCCAAGATATCCTTGAGTATCTCAAGTCTAAGGATACTTGCACCATTGTTATGATGAGATTATCACTGACATTAGAATAGGACATCCA
>JAOTAY010021343.1:0-10856 GCA_025629805.1 Erythroxylum baracoense | reverse complement strand
GGATTTTTTAAAAATAAGTCCTCAGATTCTTTAGATTCACGGTACCGGCCCGGTACCGGCCAATACCAGGCAAAAACGTCTGGTACTGGTCTATATTTGAGGCCGGTACATCCCTCCCCCGTACCGTTCTATTTTCTGGTCGGTACAATACCATCCGGCCGGTACAGAACAATACTCATTTCGTTGGGCTGCACAGTTCTTCACATGGTCACATCAACAGAAGACTCCCAAAACTAGCAAGCAGTATCCTCTGCTGTGAACAGTAACCCCAGTCAAATGATTCTCCTATCTGTGTTATGTGCTTCCCGGTTACTTTTCAAGTGCTCAGTACAAAAGAACAACAACAGTACAAAAATCAAAAGGATATCAGTTTATCAGGATACAGTCTCTATAAATTTTTATACATGATAAGTTTTATCCTATGGATTACATCAGAAATCTCAGACGAAGAAAAATCTAATAAAATTGCGTTCCTAGTCTTCTAAAGTGTATACATAGTGCAGACAAGGGCCAATCTAGTTGCTTTACTTCGTAATCGCGCTCCCGGGTATTCTTTACAAATCCATTTGATAGCGCTAGGTAGTGAGGACATGGTTCTCCTCATACCTAGCCAAGTCTGGATGTTTCGCCATATTGCACCAGTAAAAGAGCACTGAAAAAATGGTTTTAGCTTCAGCTGAGCAGAAGCAACAGGTACGGTCCAGCTCTAGAAACCGCAAATTGTCTTTTGTAGGTAGCCTATCCCGAAAACTCAACTAGGCAATGAATGAAAATTTGGGAGGGATGTACCGCTTCCATATAAAGTTCATCCATGGCTTTGTGGGGTGCTTAACTGGTATCAGTCTATAAAATTTCTGTGATGATAGTATACCATTAATACACATCTTCTGTAGCCCATGCACTACTCCTAGACGACCACCCAAGTTAGAAATCAGTGTATCCCGAATCTGCACAAGTCTCTTTATAAGAGCTGAATCTCGGATATGAGGCTGCCAATCCCACATAGAACGACACTTTAAATAGACTACATGCACCCATCTTACACATAGGGAGTCTTCCTTTGCATGGATATTCCACAAAACTTTAGACAGCAAGGTCGAATTCCAGACCTTGAGGTTCTTCAGACCTAAGCCACCCTCCTCCTTTGGTGCATAGAGACGGTCCCATGCCACTCGGTAATGTCTGCCACCCTATAGGAATAACCGACATATTAAGGCTAGGAGCTCGGTAATAGTCACCAGGATAGGGAATGATTGAAACCAAAATGATAAAACTCTTTGAATTACTGAATTAATCAATTCCATTCTGCCTGCGTATGAGAGAGTTTCCCTATTCCATACATTTATGTAGTCTTCTACTGTGTCCAGCAATACTGAAAACAATGCAATTGAAACCTTCATGGGGGCTAAGGGAACTCCTAGATACCGAACAGGGAATTCTCCCTATGTATAGGCAACCATTTGTAAAATGTCTTCTTTTTCCCTCCCACAAACACCAACCAAATAAACACTAGATTTGGCGGGGTTTACCCGAAGTCCTGCAACTTCATTCAACTCAGCCAAGGCCTCCACTAAGATTTGATGGAGGTTAATCCCCTCTAGAAAATAACATTAGGTCGTCCGCAAATGCAAATTGGGTTATGCCAAGGTGGTGACATTTTGGGTGGTAATTGAATTGGGTGCCATTGGTTCTAACCTTCAGCAGTTGAGATAAATACTCCAAGCATAGTAAAAATGGCACCGGTGACATAGGATCACCCTAGTGCAGGCTCCTTTTACCCTTAAACATGCCATGAAGCGTACTGGTAAGAGATACCGAATATGAGACAGAGTTTATACAGGCCATAACCCATCTAATTAACCTCGGAGGGAAATGTAACCCTTCCAGCATATCTTGAAGAAATTCCCATGAGACTGTATTATAGGATTTAGTTAGATCTATTTTTAGCATACAGCAGGGGATATGCGTTTCCTTGTGTAGCTTCTCACCAATTCTTGAGCTAAATAAACATTATCAAGCATAGAGCGCCCCGGGATAAATACAACCTGGGCTGGATCAATTATTTTGCTCACCATTGCACCTATACGTTCTGCCAGTATTTTAGTGATTACTTTGTATTCCACATTGAGACATGCAATTGGTCGAAAGTCTTCCACTCTCAAGTTTGCTTGTTTCTTCGGGATCAAGGATATGATGGTATGGTTGAGCTTTTTTAACAAGCAGCCCATTGAGAAAAATTCCTGCACTGCACAGGTGACCTCATGTCCAACAACATCCTATGAATGCTTAAAGAATGCTGAAGTATAGCCATCTAGCCCTGGAGCTTTGTCATTACCGATATCCTGCATAGCTCTTTTTATGTCACCATCCAAGATGGAAGCCAGCAGTAGAGACTGCATTTCAGTATCCAATATCAACCCTTGAGTAACTACAGTTGTGTCTAGTTTGCTCACTGAGTGTGAAGTGCCAAGTAGCTCTTGGTAATAAGTGACAACACATTCTGCAACTTCCTCACAGGTTATCGCCATTTGCTTTGATGAGGTAGGGAATATGGTTCTACATTCTTCTTTTACGCACAACACCACAGAAGTATTTGGTGTTCTTATCGGCTTCCAACAAATGGGTTCATTTGGCCTTTTGCTGATAAAATAATCTCTTTGCATCCATAAGGAAATCTGCCATTTTTCGTTTTAAATTAACTTCCTGGAACAACTCTACATCTTCAAGTCGAGTAAGTAAGGTCTTAGATGCATTCTGGAATTCAGCTGAGGCCTCCCTCGCTTTTTGAGATATATGCCCGTATGCTTCATGATTAAACTCTTTTAAAGGTTTGTTGAAAGCTTTCAGCTTAACACATAATATATATTGAGCTATGCCGATGAGATGTTGCTCCCATCATCTATCTAGAAGTGCCTGATAAGAAGGATGTTGCAGCCATATGTTGAAAAACTTAAAAGGCTTTTTCCCCTCAGATGTTAATCCATTAAACGCTACCACTAGGGAGCAGTGATCAGAATCCACTAGCATGTCTAGAAATTGGACTGAACAAATACGACCAGCAGATCCCCAAGCTTGGTTGATAAGTACACGGTCTAGTTTGGCCCAAAGCTACGTCTTATGCTATATAAAAAACTCCCCTCGATATGGAGCACCCTTCAATCCTAATGTCATACGAAAATTCAAGAGATCATTTAAAAGATATGCTGAAGGAGGCTGGCATCCCAGGCATTCACTGGCTAAACAAACACAGTTGAACTCGTCCATAATGAGTCACAAGTCTGCCAAATCCAAACCCAACTCCTCTAGACTGTTCCATAGTTCCCTTCTTTTTGCCACACTATACAGTCCATAAACTACAGAGACTTTAAAATTGAGCTGAGTAGTACATCAGTGAACATGGCAATGTAGGTATTGCTTCCCCTCTGCTAACACTTGACAATGAAAGTAAGTCGGATCCCAAATAAGACACATCCTCCCTCCAGCTATGGAGCTAAAATTATGACAAAACTTCCATCCAGTAAATTTATTTTCCAGCATGAGTCTCAGCCTATCCATCGAGAGTTTTGTTTCAAGTAACCCTGCCAATTTACAACCCTGCTACCATATAAACTTGACAACAGTATTTTGTCACGAGGTCTTATTGAAACCTCGGACGTTCCAACAAAGAAATTTCATGAGGCAGAGGAGGAGGCTCTCTCGCCCCCTGGTCTCTTATTGATAGCAGTAGCAACATCCCTTCTTGTGGCATTGTCTCCATGTCCCTGAGAATTAGGACCAGTCCGGTCAATTAGCTAGTTTGTATCTGCACTACTTTGCCTTTATTTGAAACCTGCCATTCAGTATCCCTAGTCTGTTTACCCTCCCTTCTGTTCAAATTTTCATATTGACCCTCAACTGCACTTGATTTTTCTTATGAGGTGTTGCTGATCCAGAAACATCATCAAGCTCAGGTGCTTTACCAGCTGAAGGGTGACAGCCTACTAGAGCATAACTTGTAGCAGGCATTTTCTGGGCACTAGTATCAGAAGTAGCCTCACTGGACGAGGCACTACCATCCCCCTTAGACTTACTGTCCTCCTTCTCAAAATCAAAATGATCTCCATCTGAATTTGATTGCTCCAGTACTCTCCCACAGTAGGTAGTCGCTTTCCCATTCCCAGTTGGGCGCTTCTTATCAGCCTTCCCCATGCAAGTACCCTTATCAGAAGCAGGAGTAGCCACATTCTTACCCTGTACCTTATCTATACTTGCATTATCTTCGTCAAAGGAAAATTCCAGCGGTTCTTCTCTCTAAAGACCCAGCACATATTCCTTAGTTATATCGCGCCCTTTGTGAGGGGTTTTCTTCTGTTTGCCCATGCCTTAAAGGGCTAGAGCTCACAAACACTAAAGTTCACCCAGGAAACATAGCACCCAGCCCCCGCTAATTGAAGCTCGGACAATTTGATACACAGCTCACCTGTAAAGAAAAAACACACCACCAACAAGGTAACCAGCAACCACAAGCTCCCTGCCCAACCCTATCCTGAAGAAACCATCCTAACCCTATCGTAGTCGAATCCACTCCTATCCTGAAGAAACCAACCCAACACTAAGGATAACTAGAGTCCCCAATCGTTAACCCAGCTTAATTTCAATCAAGAAGGAGTATCACAAATTAATGGCAATTATATACACCCAACGAATTCCCAGTCGACTGAATGCTGTAAACCCCACTGCAAGCCACCCAAAAGTCAGAAGCACACCTTCCCACCCCAGCTGGGGCTCAGATGTTGTGGGTCGCAGCTCACCTACAAAGACAAAACACACAGCCAAAAAGGTAACCAGAAACCACACTCTCCCAATCCAACCAAGTCACAACCTATAGAACCCCACAATCTCCAAACCCAGCGGAGACTCAATCAGCCAGAAGTTATTCAGATTGAATATACCCGGATACACCCAACAGATTCCAAGTCACCTAAAAACCATAACAGCCAAAAAAACACAAACACTAATCTCACCGTTACCACAATTAGCGTGAGCTGAAGTCAGACCCGTCGGTATACCGTCAACCCTAAGAGGTCCCGTTTGTAACCAGATCCACAAGACACTGAGTTAATACCACCTACACAACCCACTAGAGAGTCGAAGATGTTTGGGTAGGTAGAAACAAAACCAAGTTCCATCTTGAGTAACAGTGTGTAGATGACACACCACATATCCAGAGACGAGATCTCTTTAGACTAGAATAACCCCAATGATGTACCCTAAGAAAGTAATAATAAAGATCGACCAAACAAACAAAATCGCCACCGTGTGAGAAGAGGCAGATCTGAGATTATGCGAGGTTTTGGGGGAGATTCGGGAGAAAATCACCCAGACTTGAGAGAACAACTCAAAAACGCATACTCACTACTGATTACTAATAGCTCTTTCTTAAATGTTGAACCCCAACATTAGGAGCCCCCACCTCCCGTTCCCTCGGGATTGGTGGAGGATGTAAATCGCGAGATATATCTCAACTGACCAGGGACTTGGGCTTACCCACTGATCTCACCATACAAGGGGCCTAAATCTTAAAGGTTGCCCCCAAGATTCGAACCCCCACCCTGCAGGTCGCCAGTATGGCAGGCACCACACCACCCAAGCCTTTGCTAGCAACCACACAAAATTACCTATAAAAGTACACTTAAAAAAAAGAACTAATAGAAAAGTCCTAAAATAATATTAGGTGTCTGTAAGTTGAGGGTAACACTATTTTGATCTGAATGGCTGGATTCTACTTATCGATAGGAAGTTGAGGTTCATTGTGTTCTTGAGCGAGGAGTTTTCCTTACCTTATATGAGGGGTTCATTCTCATAGACCCATCTATTGGGAAATTGCATCGGTAGTGTAACTGTTACGGAATAAATGAAGAAGACGATTCAATGCAGGAAGCAAGGTAAAAAACCACCGAAATAGTAATGCTGGAATAGACACAATACGTAGCGTATTAAATAACACCTAGAGATGTAATAGTGCACATCTTATATTGTATCTCTTACTGTCACATGTATATAACCAGCCTCTAATGGCTATATCGATATGTTATAACATAATACGGTTGTTCCTTTTTCAAAATTCTCTTATTTGATTCTTTCTTTCTCTTCTTCCTTCTATCCCTTTCTCATTTGTATTGAGATGAGTTATACCGTAAGATTATATCTGAAATCTCATTCTCAACATAAATATACATAACACTTGGTATCAGAAAAGTCGATTAAGGTGGAAATAATGGTGGAAGGAACAAGAGTTGTGAAGATGAGGAGGCTGGAGGAAAATGTGAGGAACTTGGTGGAAATGCAAACAAGAAGTGAGGAAATGTTCTCAGAAATTCAAAGCAGAGCTAAGAAGATGGAGAAGGAAATGTCAGAGCCATGAGCTATGTTTCTGTAATTTTTGCAGAAGTTAGGGATATCGTTGAAGCTATTAGAAACGACCTCTTAGAGTAGTCACCTAAGGCAGGAGTCAGATGACAATTTAACACCGATGAGGTTGAGCAAGATTGAGTTTCCTTTATTTAATGGTGGAAATGTTAAACTATGGTTGTAACGTTGTGAAATTTTTCTAGTTAGATCAAACTCCAGAGAAAACAAAGGTATATATAGTGATTTTGCATATGGATGAAAAGGCTCAAGAGTGTATCGACTATACATCAAGAATCGTCATAAGGCAAAAAGGATCAACTGGAAGGAGTTCACTAGGGCCCTAAAATAGAGGTTTGATGCAAAACTTTTTGATGATCTGGTGGGGGCCTTCAAGGAATTAAGACAAGAGGGAACGATGTTGGATTATTATGCTCAATTTGACCATCATTCCAATATATTATCGCTGTCAGAGGAGTATTTGATTGGCTTCTTTATTAAAGGAATTAAACTAGAGATTGACGTGACTGTGAAATTTCACGAACCAAATTCGTTACGTTAAGCTTACTTGCTAGCTCATAAACAATAAACTATAATAATGTCTAACAGAAGCACCATGTTAAGCCAAGGGAATATCATGAAGAACGTGGGCAATGGGGGTAACTTTAATGTCTTGTCGAGATTGCAACATTCAAAAAACACACATAAAGCTTAACACCTAATGGCATATTACCAACACTTACCTCAACGTTGCACTCACCATCTGTAATATCTTTTAAACCCTCTAAACAAATTAACAGTAAGGACTTTGATGATAAAAGAGCCAGAGGTCTCAGTTTTTGGGGTGATGAGAAATATAGTATAGGTCACAAATGTAAAAAGAGACATATGCAGTTTTATGTGGTCACAGAGGATGAAGACAATGGGAAGACAATTTTTGAAGGTGATGAGGAAGAAATTGAGGAGATATCAAGAGATGAAGCTTGTCCAAATGTTTTAAAGCAGGCGATGTTGGGAATATCAGAAGACATGGAGTTCAAATAGATGAGGTTAATGGGAATACATCGAAGGAAAATGTAGTTGCAGACGCCCTCTCATGAATTACAAGTGCAGAGTTACTGATGCTTTCCGTAACACAATTGCATGGAGAATTATTAGAAGATAGTAAACGAAGTTAGGAAAGGGATCCATCAAACCAAGACATTGTTCATAAGCTAGAGTCAGGGACCTTGAAATCATTTGCTTATGAATGAAGGGGAAGACTATTGTAATGGAAGGGTCGACTGGTGGTGGGGGCTAACAAGGCACTCAAAGAATGAATAATCAACATCAATCATAATGATGCAGTGGGCGGTCATATGGGTGTAATGGCAACAACTACAAAGTTACATAACATGTTTCATTAGAGAGGATTGATTAGGGACATGTGAACACATATACAGAAATGTATGGATTGCCAAAAAACAAATATGATAATGTGACATATCTGGGACTTTTGCATCCAATTAAGATTCTGGAGGGTAGCTAGTGAGAAATTAGTGTTGATTTTATTGAAGGTTTACCGATATCAAGAGGGAAATTGGACATTCTAGTGGTTGCCGATACATTGACGAAATATGCTCATTTTATTTCAATGAAGCATCCTTACTCTACCAATGACATTGTAGAATTATTCTTCAATCATGTATTTAAGTTTCATAGGACACCACAGTCAATAATTAGTGACAAGGATCTAATTTTTTTAAGCAAATTCTGGTAGGAATTGTTGTGACTGCAAGGAGCTCACCTGAAGCATTCAACTGCCTACCATCCACAATCGAATAGGCAGACAAAAGCAATTAACAAAATTATGGAGACTTATTTATGTTGCTTTTGCAGCGAGTCACCACAGAAGTGGAGTAAATGGTTTCCCTTAACTGAGTGGTGGTATAATACCACTTATCATTCGACCATCAACTCTATACCCTTTGAAGTATTGTATGGGTATGCACTAAGTATATACACTATATATAACAGGGGGACTCTAATCTATTGGAAGTAGATCAAGTCCTTAAGAGTAGAGAAGCAATGACGAATGTGACAAGATTCTGTTTACAAAGAGCACAAAATTAGATGAAGTAGTATGCTGATGCAAGAAGATCGGAAAAAGAGTTTGAGGTAGATGAAATGGTGTTATTGAAGTTGCAACCGTACAAACAACACTTGCTCCAAAGGAGAAGTAACCAAAAACTATCTCCGCTCTATTATGGTCCATTTAAGATCATACAATGAGTGGGAAAAGGTGGCATACAAGTTAGAGCTTCCTCAAGGTTTTGCAATACATTCGGTGTTTCAAGTGTCTTAGCAAAAAAAAGGCTTACGGAGTTCAAGGAAGGATTGCTCTCTCCTATTAAATGCTTTCCAATGGCTATTCTGGAAAGGCGAATGGTAAAAAGGAATAATCTTTGTGTCACGCAGGTATTAGTTCAGTGGTATGATAGGACGAATTCTAACGTAACGTGCGAGTACCTTTTTGATATGCAGAAACAATTCCCAGAAGTTAATCTAGTGGACAAAGATGTTAAGGGGAAAGGGGATTGTTACAAAATAAATGAAGAAGACGACGCAATGCGGGAAGCAACAAAAATGACGATTGAAACGGTGACATAGGAATAAACACAATACATAGCGTATTAAATAATACCTGGAGATGTAATAGTGCACTGGTATATATTGTATCTTTAATTGTTACGTGTAAATAACTAACCTCTAACCGCTATATCGATATGCTATAACAGGATACATTTTTTCTTTTTTCAAAATTCTCTTATATAATTCTTTCTCTCTCTTCTTTCCCTTCGGTCCCTTTCTCACTTGTATTGAGACGTGCTCTATTATAAGATTACGTCCGAAATCTCATTGTTTACGCAAATATACACAATAGGAACAGTACCTGTGAAAACTGGAAACAAATTATACAAGATGTACTACTCCACAGCTTTGTTTTTCCCAGATTTTCAAGGAAAATTAATTTGATGTTAAATTTATCAATTTTTATGTAACGTTAAAAATATCATAAAACAATTATATATTACCCTTTACTTAGATGATTTAATGGAACTCATTAAATACCATCTGTAACTTATTATGTCCATTACAAAATTTACTAAATAAAATATCCTCATTTTCATATTTTCAGTTTCATGTAACCATCTGTGGGTTTTAAAATAAATTTTCATACATACATACACAATTAATTACCACGAAATCAAAAATAGATTGACTTTTTGATGACACAGGAACTCTAGTGTCTGGTACAGAGCATTTGAGCCTACTCACGAGGAATTTTTAATCCAATTATATACATCCGAAACTGGGATGATTCATCCGTTGCCACATTCTGGCAGATTTCCCCAGCTTTCAGCGGAACAAATTCATGAGCTTGGAAGTCCCCTTCATGAAACTGAAGTTCAGAAGACAATTTTTTGCATGAACCCAAACAAAGCCATGGGTATTGATGGGTTCAATGCTCTTTTCTTTCAAAACCAATGGGATAAGGTAAGGCCTGAAGTGGTTGCTTTGGTTTAAACCATTTTTCGACTGGAACACTGGGAACATGAATTGAACCAAATGATACTAGTCTTAATTCCTAAAATTCCAGCTCCTACCAGTCTTACCCAATTTAGCCCATAAGCCTCTGTACGGTGCTTTATAAATTTATCGCCAAAGTTATTGTGAATCGATTAAAAGCTCACATGGATTACCTTGTAAAGGAGAATCAATGTAGTTTCATTCCTAACAGACAGATCACTAATAACATTATCATCGCGCAGGAAGTGATACATTCGATGTGAAAAAAGCAAGGAAAACGGGGATATCTTGCTCTGAAGATAGATTTAGAGAAAGCCTATGACAGGCTTCGTTGGGATTTCATTTAAAATACCTTAACTAATATTGGGATACCCCATAACCTCATCAGTGTCATTATGCAGTGCGTGACGATGGTGTCCTTTCAGGTAGCTTGGCAAGGAACTCTTTCTGAATCTTTTAAACCTTCCCGCGACATTAGATAAGGAGATCCGCTTTTGCCCTATCTTTTTGTGCTATGCATGGAACGATTAGGACACCTTATTGCTCAGGCAGTGCATCAAGGTCATTGGAAACCAATTAGATTAAGTCCCTCGGGGCCTCCCTTATTTATTTTTCGCTGATGACCTAGTCCTTTTTGGTGAAGCGACAAAAGCACAACGCAAGTAATCACAAGGATGCTGGAAATTTTTTGTAAGGTGTCAGGGCAACGCATTAATTATACTAAAACTTAGATATTTTTCTCCAAGAATGTTTCTAGTCATACCGCGGGTCGTCTTAGCTATACTGTAACATCCCCTCACCAATTGCTAGTGAACAGTGACGTATGCATGCATTCATACATGCACATGCATAGTAGATAAGTGAATGTTGCACATGAATTGTTTGTACATGCATACATG
>JAOTAY010021342.1:0-10858 GCA_025629805.1 Erythroxylum baracoense | reverse complement strand
CTCCATAACACAGGACCTAAGCATATCCTCAAGTGTCTGGATAGTCCTCTCTGACTATCTATTCGTCTAGGGTGAAATGTAGTGCTAAACTTCAAACTTGTAATTAAGGCTTTCTGTAAGCTGGGCCAAAATCTTGATGTAAACCTAGGGTCACAGTCTGAGAGAATAGAAATCGGTGTACCATAGAGTCTCACTATCTCATCCACATACAACTACGCTAACTTGTTAAAGGGATGATCATTCTTGATTGGAAGGAATGTGCGGACTTTGTTACCCTATCCATTGTCACCCATATAACATCGTGCCCCTTCTGACTCCATGCAAGTCCTACTACGAAGTCCATAGTAATCTTATCCCACTTACATTCTGGGATAGGGAGGGGCTGCATTAATCTCGTAGGCTTTTGATGTTCTGCTTTTACCTACTGATAGGTTAGACACTTAGAAACGAATTATGCTATTTCCTTCTTCATCCCTCTCCACCAATAGTATTCTTTAAGAGCGTGGTATATTTTTGTGCTACCTGGATACATAGCATAAGCTGAGGAGTGAGCTTCCTCTAAGATCTCTTTCTTTAATTCTTCTACATCCGGTACATATAATTGTTGCCCCCATCACTATACCATCTTCCTTGAAGGTATGATCCATTCTCTACCTAGTCTCAACTTCTGTCTTCAATTTCATCAACTATGGATCTTGTTTCTATCCCTCTTTAATCTGATCCACCAAGATGGGATGAATGTGAAAGGTAGCAATTAATGCTGCTGAGTCTATCATATCCAATCTGACTCTTAGTGACCTCATTTCCACTAAAAGTGGAAGATATATTGTCTTCAGATGTGCTATCGAAATGGTAGGTCTCCTACTTAAGGCATCAGCCACTATATTGGCTTTTTCGATATAATACTCTATCATACAATCATAATCTTTTATTAACTCCAACCACTACCTCTGTCTCATGTTCAGTTCCTTCTGAGTAAACAATTATTACAGACTCTTATGATCCATGAAAACCCTACAAGGAATACCATACAAGTAATGCCTCCATATTCCCAACGCAAAAATTATTGCTACTAATTATAGATTATGGGTAGGGTAGTTATGTTCATGCTTTTTTAATTGCCTAGAAGCATAAGCTACAACCTTATCATTTTGTATAAGTATACACCCTAACCCCTGTCTCGAGGCATCACTATACACTCCAAATCCATTAGTCCCTATTGGTAATGTGAGTATAGGAGCTGTCATCAACCTGTCTTTCAATTCATCAAAACTTCGTTGACAAGCATCTGACCACTCAAACTTCTCTTTTCGCGTCAACTTGGTCAATGGGCTTGCTATTATGGAAAATCCTTTAACAAATTTCCTATAATAGCTTGTCGATCCAAAAAGGCCCCTGACTTCCGTCATAGTGGTGGGAGGTCTCCAATTAGTAACAACTTCAATCTTTTGGTGATCCACACTAAGTCCCTCAACTGAGATGACATGAAACAAGAAAGCAACCTTGTCATGCCAAAAATGGAACTTACTGAACTTAGCGTATAATTGGTGCTATCGTAGGGTTTGTAATATAATCCAAAGGTGTTCTGCATGATCCTCCTGACTTCTTGAGTACACCAATATGGCATCAATAAACACGATTACAAACTTATCTAGTTACCCTCGAAATACCCTATTCATCATATCTATAAAAGCAGCTGGTGCATTCTTTAATCTAAAGGGCATAACTAAGAATTCATAATGCCCATACCTCATCCTAAAGGCATTTTTCAAAATGTCCTTGCTATAGGCTTTTAACTCATGATAACCTGATCTTAGATCAATCTTTGAATACACCTTGGATCCCTATAGTTGATCGAATAAATCACCAATCCTTGTGAGTGGATATTGTTTGCAAACTGTCACTCTGTTCAGTTGTTTATAGTTGATACACAACCTTAAACTCTTATCCTTCTTTTTCACGAATAGGATTGGAGCCCTGATGCAGAAGCACTGGGTCTTACAAAACTCTTATCTAACAACTCCTCCATTTGCATTTTCAATTCCTTTAACTCTGCTGAAGCCATTCTATACAGAGTAATTGAAACGGGTTAGGTTTTTGGTGGTATATCTATCTCAAACTCTATCACCTAATCTGGTGTTAATCCTGGAAGATCCTTCCAAACATGTTGAGGTACTCTCTGACCACCGGAATATCTCCTAGTTGAACCTCGTTATTATTCTGTTCAATCATGTAAGCCAAATATCCCTGGCATCCTTTATGCAGCATTCTACTAGCTACCATGTGATAGTTGTGCATTAGTCTATGTTATTCTAAGTAATTGGCATGTGTTTCTTGCATAATTGTTGATTATTGTTGTAGTTTAGGATTCATTTTGTATGTTTTCATTTATTTTGATTTTCATTATTGTTCTTTTATGTTTAATGTTAATTTAGGGTAAGAATTGATTATTTTTATATAGGAGGGAAGATTGAACTAGAGATCAAAGAGGAGAGGAGAAGAGAAGAGGGAACATTATATGGCAAAATCTGATACATTATGTAAGGATTCATTAAACTTAGGGTTTTTTGGACTATTAAAAGGAAAATGAAGCCTCCTTGGAGAACAAAGATGAAGGACACTAGTTTTGAGTCCTGAGGAAGGATTGAAGTCAAGGATTATCATCAAGATTAGGAAAATAGCACCTCAACATCAAAAATTCCAGATTTTGGCAAAGAAGAGAAGGAGTTTCTTTATTCAATTTTCTATCAATTTTATCTCTTCTAATCTTTGTAGAATGGAATATATGAGTATTGATGATGTTATGGAGACAATGATTAGCTGATTTGTTTTTTTAGGGATTGCTTTTGAACTATTTTTGTTAAACTCCTATTTTATTAAAATTGAATGAAAGTTGTCTTTGATGATTGTTGATTTCACTTCTATCTTACAATAAATCGAGAGAGTGAGTAAGGTTATTGGTGTAGAATTGTACAACAAGAGTTGGCAACCTATAGAATTGCAATCATCATGTTAGTTGATTAGTTAGAAGAGAGATCTTGACTAATTCAATTGATCACCTATTGGATAGTTTAATAACTAGTTAAATTGGTAGAGTGATTGGGTAGGTTGAGAGGTCATTCAATTAAATTCATTTAATTTGATTAGGGAAAATTAATTACATCTTGAGAGAAAGTAATTAATACATTCAGAAATATTAGGTGAGACACAATTCGATTAATAAAATAGGAGGGAGACAAAATAGGGAGAAAGTGATCTCTAGTCTTTAGATTCTTGAATTCTAATTTTCTGCACTTTGGTATTGTCTATTGCTTTTTGTTAATCTTTCAATTTTAGTTTAATTCTCCATATTATTTCCGTTAAACAATTTCATTTCTCAAACAAAGTTGGATCTGAATTAAGTGGTGTCTGGGCATCAATCCCTGTGGGATCAATATTCACTTTTTAACTAAAAGTCCCGACCCGTACACTTGCAGTTTTTTAACGTAAAATGCGTAGATTGTTTTGTATAAATTACATTCGAACAAGTTTTTGGCACCATTGCCAGGGATTGTTTAATTTATTCAGTTATGATTGTGCTTGATTTGAGTTTGATTAGTGTTAAATTGGATTTTGTTTGAATTTGAACTTGTTTTCTTTTCAAAATTCTTGTTGATGATATTATTTTGAAGTATTTGTAGGTTGTGGGAATGTGGAGAATATGTGTTAAGCTTGGAAGAAGGTTTAGAAGTGAAAGAATTCCCACGATCGTGGGAATCCCTTCCGGAGGAAAATTTAAGTTTCCCTTCCCTTTCTTCTTTCACTTATTCTTCAAAATTTTCACACCTTCTCTCTCTAACCTATGAAAAACTCTCTAAAATCATTCATTTTATCTAGATTCTTGGTATTTTCTTCATCTCTTTTCATTAATCTTACAATACTTTACTCTTTTCATGCATTAATCATTCAAGAAAACAAGGATTTGGGTAAGATTTTTCTCTGTCTCTCTAAAATACGAATTCACCTCTCCTTTTCCCATTTTTACTGTTTTCTTCTTACAATGACACCAAGGAAGATGATGGCTTAGAAACCGACTGATGAACTACATCTTCAAGTTTTCGGTGAAGATAAGCCTGATTTAGCGGTAGCTTATTGTTCTCTATTCCTAATCTATTCAAAAGAAGAAGGTACGCGTTTCCGAGATGTTAGGGATAGAGAATTAGTCACTACTTAGTATTTTGATTTTTAAGTGTTAGAAAATATAAGAGTAAGGTGAAAATTTAAGCAACTAGCTGCGAATGTAGGTTAGAATAGGTTTGTTTGGTGTGACGTGCCTATTTACCCTACAATGACTATAGATTTTTTCACTACAATCCACTATAACCCGAAAATGGATGTTTTCTAGTTTAGATTAGCTGGCAATGCTCTTAAACTTGATTATAATGTCATGCGTGAAATTTTCAATTTTTTGAATACAAAAATTCTAGATGATCAATTTTGGTGTCGATAGATATTGGAAAATTTGAATGGGTGAAGAACATTTTGACTCACACAATGCGCCAAATTCTTTAATCCATAGTGTCGAGCATTTACTTTTGCACAAATTTATGTGTTTAACTTTGTTTAATAAAATTGAAAGTAACAAATGCTTGGCCAAAGAACTTTTCTTTTGTG
Organism: Erythroxylum baracoense; assembly: GCA_025629805.1. Classification (NCBI taxonomy): domain Eukaryota; kingdom Viridiplantae; phylum Streptophyta; class Magnoliopsida; order Malpighiales; family Erythroxylaceae; genus Erythroxylum; species Erythroxylum baracoense. Next base: position 6,205 of record JAOTAY010021342.1, on the reverse strand, counting down.
GTGTATGGATCGAAAAATTAAAATCAATATACCTTATAGGATTTTTCGATCAATAGTGAGTGCTATGAATAAGAAGAGCTCATATTTTGGGATGTCTCATATTGCTTCTACTTTAGGTTTGTTTTATAATTTTAATGTGGAAAATGTGTGCACAACTCAATTCAATATGTTTGACATATCTTATTTAAGGCACTCTGTGATTTTGGAGTTCCTGTAACAGCCTGGATCACCCAGCTCATAGATATTGTCTACTTTGGGCCTTGGCCCAACCAAGTCCTCATGGTTTTGCTCTTCCCATACATTCGCTCGGGAAAACGCATCTATGAGGGAGAGGTTTCTATAGCCTTATAAGGCCTACTTCATTCCCCTCTCCAATCGATATGGGAATCTAACATTCTACCCTCTTGGAGGTCCAACGTCCTCGCTGGCCCACATGCCTGGATCCACCCCTTTGGAAGCCCAGTGTCCTTGTTGGCCCACAGGCCTGGATCAACCCCCTTGGAGGCCCAGCCTCCTTACTGGCATATCGGCCTGGGTACTGGCTCTGATACTATTTGTAACAGCCCATACCACCCCGCTCACAGATATTGTCCGCTTTAGGCCTTGGCCCAGCCAAGCGCTCATGGTTTTGCTCTTCCCACCTTTAGGAAAACGCGTCTATGGGGGAAGAGTCCAACTCTCCAGCCAGTCCTACCGACTCAAGTCCTAGCTCTGATACCGTTTGTAATAACCCGGATCACCCCACTCACAGATATTGTTCTCTTTGGGCCTTGGCCCAGCCAAGCCCTCACGGTTTTGCTCTTCTCGCACACTCGCTCGGGAAAATGCGTCTATCAGGGAGAGGTTTCCATAGCCTTATAAGGTTTACTTCGTTCTCCTTTCCAGTCGGTATGGGAATCTAACAGTTCCATTCTGTGGAACTTCGAAATCCTCAAATGCATACTGTAGGGAAGAACAGGAGGGGCACAGACACAGCCACTTCTCAACCCTCCACATCCCATGCAATGTTAAAGCCAAAAGAAGAAGCACCGGAGGAGGAACCGAGTGCACCAACGGAGGTCAACTAATTTCAACAAATCCTCGACTAGATGGCCTCCAACTAATAGCAAATGACATCCCAAATCAACGAGCTCAGTACCCAAATGTGGCAAGTCTATAAGGAGTAGCATAATTTGAAGAAGAATTTCCTCAAATTCTGGCAAAGGAACATTTTTGAAGCTCCTTCGCCAACACCGTTGCCACCGTCATCTCCATAAGCTTTTCTTACCCCTTTTACTTTTAATTTGTGTCTTTTTTCTTTTGTTTTATTTGCTGTCATTTTTTGTTTGGTTTAATATCATTTTTTTGTTTCAATTTCTTTTTTTTGGTATGATATCATTTTTTCTTATTTGGTGGTTGACTTGTCACATTGAGACAATGTGATCTTTAAGTGTAGGGCGGTGACATTGACTTTCTCAATTGCATTGTTCTCATTTTGTTAAATAGGATGCATGTTTAGGCATATCATGTGCTTTGTGTTAGTAATGGAACTGACTTAAATCATTATGATGGATATTGCCATGAGATTTTGTCATGCTAGTTGGAATTAGATTGAATGCATGCTTGAACTCAGATTAGACTACTTGAGTAGAAAGTGAACTATATAGAGTAATGAAAAGTAGTTGGTTATATATGCTTATTCGTAAATGAACATTTGAGTAATGAGGTAGTGTAGAGATGCATAATGAGTTTTCATTTAAGCTAATATGAGGATTGAACCTATATGACTCCATCCACAATCATTCTATTTCTTTGTTGAGTGATACTTCCTTAGGTTATTACCTTCAGAAATTACTTTGAATTGCTTTGAGTCTACTGGATGCATGCTTAATAGAGATGATTAAGGCCCTTTTGTGTCAACCCTTGGCTTAAATGACCTACCCTTTATATTATCCATTGCTACCCCTATTGAGCCTTAACTTTTTGTTTCTTTAAAACACCCAAAAATTTTAAAACCTTAAACCCCATTAACCTACCAATTCACAAGCTTAATAGAGTATTAAGTAATACATTAGTTGGGATCGTTGTGAAAATTTTTACCGAGATGATTTGAGGATATTTCTTCCTGTGAATTACATTGTACATAGTTTGCTATTTTATTCATAGTTCTTCCATGTATTAAAAAAATGTTGAAAAAAAGAAAAGAAAAGAAAAAGGAAGAAAAATTTAGTAGTATCAATAAGTGCAGAATATTAGTTACATTTGTATATCTCGGAGTTATATTTTGTTATCTTTTTTAATCCACTTTTTACTTTACGAATGCTTGTGTTAACTTTTTCCCCTCTTAACCCACCTTAACCCTTACCACATTACAAACCTAAACAAGTCTTTTTGATCTATTTATGCATGTAATCATTGTAAAGGAGAATTGGTGTATTGGTAAGCCTACGGTAGTATAGTTTCCTATAGGAAGTTCTAGCAAAACACTAACCATCAAACAATTGAGAGAAATGAGTGAAAACCGTGAGGAAGATTCATTTTGCATCTATATTTATCTTTGAGTGATGGTGCCAATTGTTAAGTTTGTTTATGTACACGAATGAAAAAATAGTCATGATATATGTAGTAACTTAATATTTGAGTTAGCTTAAATTTGAGAGATTGTATACTTTGTTCTTTGTGAAAATGAAGCGATATAATTGAATGGTTATATTTATTTTGCTTGAGGACAAGTAATGATTTAAGTGTGGGGATGTTGAGAGTTTTGCATTAGTCTATATTATTCTAAGTAATTGGCATGTGTTTCTTGCATAATTGTTGACTATTGTTGTAGTTTAGGATTCATTTTGTATGTTTTTACTTAGTTTGATTTTTATTATTGTTCTTTTATGTTTGGTGTTAACTTAGGGTAAAAATTGATTATTTTTATGTAGGAAGGAAGATTGAGCAACTTAGAAATTGAGCTAAAGATCAAAGAGGAGAAGAGAAGAGGGAACATTCTGTGGAAAAATCCCAAGATCGTGGGAATCATGCCAATTCCTATGATCATGGGAACTATAATCTAAGACATTATACAGGGCTTCATTAAACTTAGGGTTTTTCAGACTATTAAAAGGAAAATGAAGCCTCCTTGGAGAATAGAGACGAATCCCTCTATAGAAAAGAGCTTCCTTGAGTGAAGAACGCAAGTTTTAAGTCTTGAGGAAGGATTGAAGTCAAGGATTATCATCAAGAATGGGAAAATAGCATATCAACATCAAAAATTCCAGATTTTGGCAAAAAAGAGGAGTTTCTTTATTCAAGTTTCTGTCAGTTTCATCTCTTATAATCTTTGTAGAATGGAATATTTAAGTGTTGATAATGTTATGGAGACCATGATTGGAAAATTTGTTTTTTCATGGACTGTTTTTGAACTATTTTTGTTAAACTCCTATTTTATTAAAATTGAATGAAAGTTGTCTTTGATGATTGTTGATTTCATTTCTATCTTACAATAAATCGAGAGAGTGAGTAAGGCTATTTGTGTAGAATTGTACAACGAGAGTTGGCAACTTATAAACTTGCAATCATCACATTAGTTGATTAGTTAGCAGAGAGATCTCGGTTAATTCAATTGATCACCCATAGGTAGTTTAATAACTAGTTAAATTGGTGGAGTGATTGGATAGGTTGAGAGATCGTTCAATTGACTTCATTTAATTTGATTAGGGACAATTAACTACACCTTGAGAGAGGGTAATTAATACATTTGGAAATCTTATGTGAGGCATAATTCAAATAATAAAATGGGAGGGAGAAAAAATAATGAGAAAGTGATCTTTAGTCTTTAGATTCTTGAATTCTAATTTTCTACATTTTGGTATTGTCTATTGCTTTTTATTAGTCTTTCAATTTTAGTTTAATTATCCAGATTATTTTTATTAAACAATTTCATTTCTTAAACAAAGTTGGATCTAAATTAAGTGGTGTCTGGGCATCAATCCCTATGGGATCGATATCTACTTTTTAACTACAAGTCACGACCTATACACTTGCAATTTTTGAGCGTAAAACGAGTAAATTGTTTTGTATAAATTACACTCGAACACCATGGTAATCATGATACTAATGGAAAGAACTTTTTATATCTCATGAAATATCACCTTTGGTTTCCCTAATCGACTTAGCCTAACCTCCTTTTTCAAACAATCCACCACCACTCAATGTGTGGATAACCAATCCATTTTGAGAATAACATCAAAATCTTGGATATCCAATATGATAAGGTTTGCTGGGAATTCCCTACCCTCAATCAATATTTTACTATCTACGAACACCATTTTAGCGAAGAGTAAGTTCCCTCATGGAATGGAAACTACTAACCCCGCGCCTAATAATTAAGGCATAATTCTCAATTTTGCAAAAAAATCCATATACATAAAAGAATGTGTATCACCAGGATATACTAAAGCATATGCATCATGATCAAAAACAATAATCATATCGTGACTACCTCTGGTGTGGCATATGTAACACCCCACTCTCTCGAGACCTATGCCCGACATCCTGTGTGATGTCCAAGAACTTGTCTCGCGATGGTGGCATGCTAGAGCACTCATCATCCATAAATCAGTATAAATTTTTTTTTGAAACAACAACAAACGTATGCGGAAATAATAACCAATTCGGGCTCACTTTTATTCATAAACATTTTCAATGAACACAATACAATCAATAGAATTTCAATAGCCAAATTGGAGTCCATTACAAATGCAAAACACTTTAGTCGTAATATCTTTACATTCTACCATAAAAACTATTGTACACACATTATGCAAAAATTTTGGAACACATTATTTTACAGAAATTGCAAAATACAAATTTATACAAAAAAATAAGAAAACACTAATATAGACACGAACTGATCCTGACGAATTGAATTAGTCATATTATACATATGCAGTGTGTATGGGACCCACTTTTCATTTATTACTTTGATGTGAGCGAGTGCCTGAACTGTCCCATATAGGGCTCATTGATAACTGTCCCATGTAGGGCTCATTAAACGATGAGCCTGAGGCTCTGAATCACTTTTGAGCTTGAGGCTCTTTTTCACTCGCTGAGCTTTAAGCTATGATCGATGGCTACTCTGGTCACAACCGCCATTATATTTCATGCATTCATGAAATGAAATGCATCAATTACATTAGCATGATCTCATTTAATCACATTCTTATATCATCGGACCTTAGTCCGGCATTCAATATTAAGTTGAGAATCACATTTTCACTTACATACAAATGCTCATTCAAAACACATTTATCGTCAAATTATGTGCATTTAGTTCTTTTCATTCACATACAAGCAACACTTCAATATCTCAACCAAGCATCACAATCATCGGCCCTCCTGTTCGGAAACCAACACAATCAATCACATTCATATAGACATTCAGTAGTTAATCAATTCCAAAATTCACACTAAACAAACAATGAAATAAGACCATCTAGGTCTACTCACAGTACACTCTAGATTAGTATTAGCTTCCAAATTTTAGGAACACCTTAATGCAGACATTTAACCTGCACAACCCATTTATGCAAGATACACGGATACATCACAATTTGTACAATCATAAGTGTTTAATAATTCACATGAACGAAATGAAATATACACAATGCATGTTCTTGACAATCCCGGGTATTTTACCATTAATTTCATCACAAATTCGTTTTCATATTAAAACTCATCTAAGTATAATTTATACTTAGGTTTATTCCTCACAAAAACCATTAGAATCTCCATTCCTTTCTCATTGACTCACTTCAGAATTTTTTTTCCAAGTCACACTTTTGGGTCTATTGTTCATGTTCAATCAAAAGGTGAAATTGATATAATTTGGTTAAACTCTCTTCTATAAAAGTGTTCCGCTATGTCTTATCCTCCCATTGACACTAAAAGCACTCAATTAGGTTTAGTATTTTGGAAGATATGCCTCAAACATTATCGGGCTATCCATATTTAAAAATAGTATACTATGCACAGGTTCCATCCAGAAATTCAACATCTTAGAGAAAGAATAAAAATTAGACTTCTGGAGAACATTTGTAGGCCTATATCTCTAGTTTCCTCCCAATTAAAAATCGTATCATTTGGAATCCTATAGTTCCAGATATAATCAAAATACCAAAGGGTGTTCAGGAAGAAAATCCTATTTCACTGTTCCAACAGATTCCACACTTTGATT